>JAWZYV010012392.1:0-167014 GCA_038373885.1 Cheiracanthium punctorium | reverse complement strand
ATCACAGTCTGAAAATTTTTTCCAAGTCCTCTTATTTGAAAAATATGTCACAATCTGAAAAAATTACAAGTCCCCTTATTTGTAAAATATCTTAAAGTCTGAAAAAATTACAAGTCTCCTTATTTGAAAAATATGTCACGATCTGAAAAAAATTACAAGTCCCCTTATTTGAAAAAAAAGGAAAAAAAATTCTTATCAACCCTTTGAACATCCGGTCTTAGCATCCGGTCCGACCACGCCCCCCTTCCCCGCTCAACCCAGGGAACACAGTTATACAGGCAGCACCGCAGAATTAACATGGCACCGCATGAGCAGAACTCTCATTTATCTACTACTAATTTTAATGATCCGTGAAGAAATAATGCAGTTATTAAGGGATTTCAAGCGATCTATCTTCAGAATTCTCGCCAATTGAGTACATTGATTTAAGTTGGGGGAATTCCGCCAAATTTCAGAAAATTGAAATCTTCTCATTTAGTACATCGTAGTAACGATGAATAAAACACGTTATAGTTGATAATTTAAGAAAATTCGGGGATTCCCCTTTTCAAATATATGTGTGCTTTACTTTTTGGCGGCCGAACCATTTCCCATATTGATTGCTGCTAAGTCAATGCTTCGAATGATTTCCTGAAAAAACGCTTGCAAAATGGCGTATGTTGGCACTTTGGCTAGGCTTAGATTTGAAACTGGATTTTATTTGAGACTGGGATATATAATGACACTGGTTATAGATAAAAATGAATGTTGGTATGAGTGTATGAGGTTGAAAAACTCCAGCACCGTTGCACCATGAAATTTGGTTCACCTAAGTCTTTTATCATTGAGAAGCTTTTTATGCTATCCGTTTTCCTCTATCTTGTCACTAGGTGGTGCAGCAGAACGTCGAATTCTATTCCGTTTAGCCGTTTACTATGCGAATATCGTCCAACCGATTTCGATGAACTTTGGTGCACGCGGATATTAGAACACGGAGAATATTTTTCAGTATCCATTTTGCTGTAACTTGCCGCTAAATGGCGCTGCAACACATCGACTTCTATACCGTTCGACCGATCGGCATAAAATTTCTCATACTTACACATGTCAGCACGGAGAATATATTCTAACTGTGTTCCTGTTGATGTTACTCACCACTAGATGGCACTGCAATGCATTATTATTTTAACTCGCCACTAGATGACGCTGCAGCAGGCCAAATTCTTGACCATTTAAACGGTCGCTATGAAAATCAGTATACATAGCTATTTGAACAATGAGAATATTTTGGCTTTATCCATTTTGCTATAACTCGCCACTTGACGGCACTGTAGCAAATCATTACTTTAATTAACCACTAGATCGCGCTGCAGTGTATCACTTCTTGACTGTGCAACTGATCGCTATGAAAATAGGTATACATAGATATTTGAACACGGGGAAGAGTTTGGCGCTATCCATTTTCCTATATAATTTGCCACTAGATGTCGCGTCGTCAGGGCTGTCCAGCCGATCGTCCTAAAATTTCGTATTCATCGATATCTGAATGCGAAGAATATTTCCGCCGTATCCGTTTTGCTAAAACTCTCCACTAGATTGCGCTACGCCGCATGGCCTTCTGCACCGTACAAACGATTGCCTTGAAATTCGGTATGCATGGTTATTGAACACAATATAAAGCGATATCCATTTTGCTATATCTCTTTATTACAATAAATAGTAATCCCCACAAATCGTAATATCAAAAAGTCCATTTATTCCCGTGCGAAGAACGGGTACTTCAGCTAGTTACTGTATAAAGACGACTTTTTCTGAGGGTGCATGGCTAATCCACTTAATGCCCTGCCTGGCAGATCCAGATTATACCCAATAAGCACCTTAGACTGCAAAATTTATAAGTATTCTTCTACAAAAATATTGTCTAATTTTATTTAATTGCTACACTCAACTTGGTTGGTCCCCAAGTGGTTTTTGTCTAAAATCTTATGTTCATAGCATACTCTCGTTTAGGTGTGGTTAAGATTACTTTACAGATTTGTGAAAAATGTATTATAACATGCAAAATGCATATATATATGGACATCCCAAAAGCAGACATGAAACTTCATCGGTAAAATCATACACAAGTTTTACAAAACAACAAGTTTTTGAAAGTTGTTGTAAATTCAAATAGGTAAAGTTGTCAACAGTTTTTTTCGTATCCAATTAGTAATTATCATTATTACTGTCCCAGGCTCATACAAGTTGCTAAACGCTGAAATAAATTTAAACTCCTGATTTTAATTATGTAGGCATACTCATAAGTCTTAAAATTGAAGTTACATTAAGTTTTGTCAGTCAGAAATTATTATGTATGCATATATATACAGATTATCGCCAAAGCACTGACCTATAGGCCTTTATTCCTTAAATGCTGATCACGCACATATAAAATAAATTACGAAATTGAGTTTAAAAAAGGTACAAAAATTTATGGTATCTATTACAATTTTCAGGAAATCTAAATAAATGCAAAATTTAAATTTTTATGCAGTTCTCATTTTAAAAAATACTCGGTTATTGAAATGCACCCCACACATTAATTATATGACGTACAAAGTTTCAGCCTTTCATCAGTAAAAGGCACAGAGATTTTAAGTCTCGCAGTTTAAACAAAGCTTGTAAGGGGTTACAGTACTAATAATAGTAGTACCCCACCAGTGTGCCAGTGGACATGACACTAAATATTGGTAAAGGGCTAAAATGCGAGGATCCAGGGTTCTGGCCTACCGCATGGTTGTCTATCTAACGGTCTGGAGTTTTGCACGGTTTTATCTTGATCTAAATTGAATATGTGTTATAGCCCCTTAGAAAGTCCTTCGCCCAAGGCAGCCAGCCCTTAATAGTATAGCTCTCGTGCACTTTTGCCTTGACACAACAACATCAACCATCAAAATTATTATATGTTGAAAATTCAAATTATCAACATATTTATTTTCATATCTCTGAGCATTTTTATGATGAAGAGTTGTGATTAATTAATAGATTGAAGCTAAAGATAATCGCTAGTGATCATGAAAATTATTAAATTTGTCATCACGTGATTTTTATGATGAAAGGCTGTGATAAATCAGTAGATTGAAGGTATAGTTAATTATCAGTGATCATGAAAATTATTAAATTTATCGGCACGTGATTTAGTAGTAGCAATTATTCACATGAATTATAAAAACCTCCTCAGACTTGACGTGGATAAATTCAGTTCCACGTGATTTTCGGGTAATATTGAAATAAATATTTTTTGGAAAATAATCATTATTAATTAAATTAGAATGACAGTTCCCTTAACAGGAAATAAAAGGAAATGCCGAAAATGTTTTACGTCAAAATGACCTATGCATTAGTATGGAGAAACCACATGCAGCCCACGGGAAAAGTGTACTGCTTAACTTACTATTTTCTGGTCCAGACTGTTTGAAAATGATAAATGTTATTTTAAATTATAAAATATGCAGAAATTGAGGAATTGTTATTTATTCGTTATCAAGCTCGCTCTCAAATTACAAAAACCGCAGGAACATAATAATCTTTTAATATCTCCGTTATAAGCAGGTTAAAATGAATATATCAATATATCTATTTAAAATTCAGATATGAAAAAGAAAATACAATTTATTGTGTAAGAATTTTTTATTTTGTTTCCTATTTCTACAACTCATTGACAGTTTAGCAGATTTAAAGAACGAGTTTAGTTTTTCTTGGTATTGATCTATTAGTGTTATATTAACTGCATTAAAATTCAAATGTTTGCACCTTTTTAAATATTAGTTGGCTTTCGTTGTTAAATATGATGTAAAATTGCTATTACTGATGAAGAACTGTATAAATTCCCAGTAAGCCAGTTAAATTCACTGTAAAACTACTTTTGTTGCAACAATACCATGTTGAATGTCAAAGCAACATTGAGAGGTTTCCTCAAGATGGTGTAGAAGTTTCAATGAAACGAAACGATATATATATATATTTTTCATTCAGTTTTATCATTTTGTTTTTTCAAACTTGTGATTAAAATGTTTAAGCCGTTTAATTGTATATTCAAGATACAGATATCCCCTGAAAATTTGACGCCAAAGGACTTTTCATACGCCAATAACTCTGTATCTGTAAAATTCATTTTGCTGGTACTTTAATGACTGATCGTTTCGAAAATCTATAATTTAGGTTTTTATGAAGCAGCATGTTTATATATTTCTTCTTTTACGACTTTTTAATAAAATATTAATTTTTTTTATACATTAGTAATCTATTGGCGGAGCTCACTCTTCACGAGTAATTACTCAAGTATATAAGTCTAATAATTTCCTGTAAAGCAACTTTAACCATATGTAAAAATCACTCAAAATACTGGTGTTAAATGATAAACTAAATAAAAACTTTGTGATGAAACACACATAAAATGTTACTATGTCTTATAAGTAACATTTTATGTATGTTTTTTCATAAAGTTCTTATTTAACTTTAACCAAAAATTTTTAAGGTTATATGTTAGATATTTCGCAGAACTATCCATATTTTTCTTCTTATTTTCCCTATTTCAACTGTTCCTTTGATTCATTATTTAAAATCTACATATTAAGGCAAGTGTAGTAGAATATTCTTTGTAAAACTATTTTTATTGCAGTAGCATTTTAGTGAATAAAAAAGCAGCACTTACAATTTGCTAACAAATTTTAAGCCTATTCAGTACAGTAGCATTCAGATGAGTTTGTCTAATTTTTTATAAAAGTCTAACACGTGTTTTTATACTACAGATAAGTGTCGTTTTTTTTTCAATTCCACAGGACTCATGGCATCCCTTATCATTCATTCTCTGTAAAACCTGTTTCACTGCAGCAATACTATACTGAAGGTTTAAGTAACAGTTATCTGACTGTTTATGCTTTAGGATTTTCCTAAAACAGTACACCTTTTTACACACTTTTATTTAATTCGCCCTGATTGCTGGGTTAAATATTTTTTGTTGCGAAGTTCCCAAAATCCTATTGAGTTGACTTTTTGAATACTAAGTATCTTAGGTAGCTATGAATGAGCCAATGATAAAAAGAAATTTCTAATTTAAGGTTTTAATTTTATAGTAATTCATGCATATGATAATTTTCCATAAATTAAACTCACTTTGAAAATCCTTTACAGGCTGCAAGTTAACAATTAAGTTACATTTAACGAATTTTCTACAGAGTACTGCAGAATTCTATCGAAAACTTATAGAATTATAATTAAAAATATCTTAAAATAACAAGCCTGAACTCTGTAGGAATATAATTAATAGTTACTTTGTCTAGATAAATAATAAGATTAATTTATTTTGTATTTTAACATTTATGTACAGCAAATTATTTAAAATTCATGGACAGAGAAGTAGGTAATGTATAACTAAATGATTCTAATCTTTACTACACAGTAAAAACTATGCTAGATTTAATATTAAATGAATAATTAAAGAATTTTCATAAGAAAAATTATGAAACAGTTGAAACTCAGTTATAATTTCGAAACGTTTCAAGGATAATTAGTGAAAGTAGATAAAACCATTATTTGGCCGCTGAGATTATCGTTTGCAATAATGAACATTGGCGGATACAGAGTGAATGCACAGGGGCGATCGCCCTTCCCCCACCCCATTCCCGACGAACTAGGTTTGGTATATACCAGTTTAATTCTTAAATTTTAGTATTTCTATGATATAATCTTTTAGACATATAATCTTCAATAGCATGTATTTGATAAATTCTAATGAATTTTCCAGAATAATGAGAAGAAAAAAAAAATGTACCGCTTAAGAACTTTTTTCTGAATCTGCCACTGAAAATGAGTATAAAAACTTTGTAATAAAAATAGTTGATTTAAATAAGACGAAATTGATAAAAAAAAATCACGAAATTGACCAGGTTTTCGTTAAACTGTAAGTGTCCTTTAACTTTCTGTCTTAAAGAATTCCTTCATCGATTTCGATAGTTTGAAGTACGACCTAATACCTACGAGAATTATATGCTTTAAAAACAACAGTCATAGGAGAACTCTGGCCTAGAAAGAAAGAACCATTTTTTAAACTATAAATAATATTTGGATTTTAAAATTTGAATTTCATTCTCCCTCGAAATATTATGGCTCTCAGATTAGTGCGAAACTTACCATCTTAATGTTGAAACAACTATTAACATCAAAATCAATAAGTAAATTCCAATGCGATAATTTTTATGCTCCATTAAATGGGATGCGATCCACCTATCCTCATTAAATCATAATTATCCTCTGATATACCATTGATGTCTGTATAAATATCATTTAACATCACTCCTTCAAAAAGAACGCTCCGCTTAATCGATAATTTCGATAGCTTGAAGTACGACAGGGACTACCTATACCAAAGTACTCCAAAAACAACAGGGATCGTAAAATCCTGCCCTAGTATATGAACGGAAGAATTATTAACAACAAATAATCATAAACCAGGACTAATTAAGGCAAACTCAGCTTCCGGTATTGGCGTTTTTGTCTCAGCTCGGTGTTGAAAAGGCTCTTCTTTTTTCAACCCCCTCTTCGTGCCTGCCACACACACCCTACTCTTATTTTCCTAAACTCTTTCAATCTCTAGCGCTGCACTCATTAAGTAAATTGCCATAATCGAGTAAACTCTCTAAAAGTAAGAGAGCCATCGTGAACAAAATATAATTAACGAGCCAGGTTTTAGTGTTCGTCAATAAGCGGGCAGCGTGTGTAATTCTGGGGAACCCTCAAGAACCGAGATACAAGCTGTCAGCCAATAACCGACGCTCTGTCTTTGTTCGCAAATCAATTAATTCTCCAGGCTTTTATGTCCAATCATTAAGCGTATTAGGAATTGTTAATGAATGCATTTGGGCCCGCACAATCGGAGCTCTCGTGCGAAACTGAAAGGAAAACAAATGGCTCTGGAAATTTTTGGACCAAAAAAGGTGTTTTTTGGTCAAAGCGGGGAAAAAATGGCTTTCGCCAGAAATTGGCCGCGTTTTAAGAATTTTTAATTATCGCTTTGTAGAGCTGAATAATAAAATATTTTATGTGCGACGGCAGTTAGGCTGCCTTCTTATTTTCTTAAATGTTTGTGGAATAATTTCTTGCCTATTATGAATTTCTTTTATCTAATTTTAAATGTTTTATTTGTTGTAGTTTGTAACATATTAATTATAAGAAAACTTACACCAGATAAATAGCAGTAATTAATTATTGTGATGTTTAGAAATTTACTTTAATGTATTTTTATTTCTTAAACTGCTTATTTAAATTTAGTAAATTCGCTAAATTATCTTTTTTTTCCCTTTTAAACTGTTTCGTTGTTCTAAGAGAAGCTTAATTAAACAAGCCACGTACAAGTAAATTACTTTAAAAAACATGTGAATAATAATTTTAAAAAGCCAATTTCAGTAATAAATTTTAACAGCATTGTTTGATTTTTACAATTATTCTCATTACTATTATTCTTATTTAAAATATTCTTATTTAAAGCGAGTGTTTTAAACAAAGCCTTTTATTAGAATGGTTTTGGAAAATATAGTTGACTGCACTTTTTTTGGAGGGGGGGGGGAATGCATAAATCGGTTTAATCGGGTCTTTTTTCTCCTTCGGCTTACCTGTCTTTGTGAAACTATCGAAGTTTGTTTAAAACTTGTAATTTGTTGATTTTGCAGCTTTATTTAATACTACTTTTCTTTAAATGTTTGTTAAGGAAATCTTCAATAATATTTTCACGTGCATTGTCCTTAAATGTTATGTTTTTAACTTTGTTAAATCTCTCTCTCTCTTTTTTCCAGCAGTTATGAGCAGTAGTGATGCGAAATTCCTGCCCTCATCCTAGGCCCAGCCAGAAGAATTTCAAAAACTATTCCACCAGGATTTCTGGAGATTCCTGAATGAAAGTTCCTTTTTCAGATTATTCTTAAAAATTGATTTAATGGCTGCCTTTTTATTGCGTAAAGGGATTTTACCATTAACTGTTCGAATGACAGCCGGCTTCTTCTTTAACCAATCAATCTTAATCTTCATTGCTCCCTATTCCGCAATCAGCTGGCATCCAGTGGAGGCAAATTGTCTTATTTTGATAAGACAAACACCTTAGAAGAAACCAGCAATTCTTATGGCGGCAGAATACGGAGCCTCGGTAGAATAAATTGCCTGGAAGGCATTTTTCGAGTCCGATAAAATGACTACTCTGGAAAAACTATTTATGCAACACTGGAGCTGAGAGAGTTCAATATGAATGGCCTCACTCTCTCAAAAACAGTTCTAAATCTGTCCACTGAAGACTAGAAACGCAAAGATGTCACAGAAGACACAGGCTCCAGAATTAATGCAATTTTCCTCACGAGAGCTGTCGATGTATACTCGAAGCCAATCATTTCCTGTGTATAGAGTACAGTGGAACCTCCTAAGTCAAGTGTTCCCAAACTTTTTTCGCCGCGGCACCCTTGTAAGATTAAAAACATTTCATGGCACCCTTACCTTTACAGCCGTATGAATATGAAATTTAGAATGAAACAGTTTGGAAGCATTTTTCATTATTTCTTTTGTTCGCATAGGGCTAACAGTCAAGAAAGTAATCTCTTGGGAAAGCGATAAGTTTGCCCCTCCCCCCATCTCAGGGAGTTCTTGTAAAAGAGAGACAACTGGACACTGAACTCTCTCGAGCTTGACTGAAATATTTTTGTTTTCGCCCACTGGTCTTCGGCTTCGCTAACTTTTTTGTGGAATATCGGTTCAGAGAAAACTTTTTGATTATACTCCACCAAATGTTAGACTTTTCTTGATGATCTCCACGGCACCCCTGGCATACGCTCACGGCACCCCAGGTTTCCGCAGCACACAGCTTGGGAACCTCTGTCCTAAGTTGAACACACTCATAACTTGTTCACCTTCTTAAGTTGGAGACTTTTCTGGGGAATTGAACGTGTCCATACCATAGAAATACACCTCTATAAGTTGGACACTTTTTGAGGGAACCGAATGTATCCAACTGACAGAGCTTAGTAGTCTCAAAGTCATGAGATTTCAAAAACATGTTATTTATGATAATTTTAAGGACAGGCTGAGTAAGTTCAGTATATATACAGGGTGCTCATAATTAAAGTTTCTCTATTCAAACCAGAGCTTACGTTGAAATCTACCGGATTTGCAGGAAACCTTAATGAGGCTAGGGGAGAGTGATGTTTGTGGGGAAAATTAGTTCAAAAAATCATCATCAGCTGGTGTTTTAAACCGATTTCGTGCTAACAAAATCGACAAATAATCATACTCAGGCGAATAAAAATTGAAGAATTGTTGAAGTACGCATCTTCTATACCTCTACGTAGTGGTGGAATTTGTATACTTATTTTACAAATGCCGAACATTAGCGCCTAAGCCATTAGTTCACGGGCTCTCCAATACTTTTTAACAATGCCCTCATATTGAGAAAGCACAACACAATTGTCAAAGTGTTCAAAAGTCATTGATTGACTAGAGTGGCACGAAACACAGTCCGGGGAAAGAATTTGTATATTAGCACCTATAACATTGTAAAACGCAGCATGGAATATTGTTTTCTTTTTTTACGTTACATGAAATCTTTCATCTGCATTTGGATCACGTTGCCGTAGCAAGTGTTGGGGGTCTAAAAATAAATTCATTCTGTGGACGCAACTCAAGAGTCCTCTGCTGGAAACAGGGCCTCCGAGAGAAATTTTATAAGGCGGGTCAAAAATCCACCACCCCCTTCTTTCGTAAAGCGCAAAACAGTGGGAAGGAAAGACATTTTCCTAGCAGGGCTTTTTCTAATGATTTTCATACATTATGATTCACATTATTGAATATGCTAAAAGAAGAGAGGCTGGAAAAGAAGTTTTTCTAATACGTAAAGCTACTCTTTATACAAGGTTAAAAAATACTACTATTGAAATAGAAGAAATAACATTTATATCATCTAAATCATTCTACAACTATGTAATTCAACCATTAATGCTTTTTTTAAAGTTTTCTCAATTACATATCATTTGATTATACTATCTATCATAACTTAAAGCATTCTGAAAAATTCGCTAGCGCACTTAGACTCAACACTTGTCCACTCGAACTAGCACGGGTCCAGGGGCGCTGCCTCGTCTCAACTGTCTCTAGCATAGTGCCTGGCAAGAAACTTGAATTTTCGAATTTCGTTCAAAAGATTGTGAGCCACTGTTTCAGAAAGAAAAATATTGAAGAATTATTTGAACTAAAATATTCTCTATTCACTTAATATATCTTTTAGAATTCTATGAACTAAGATATTCTCAATATTCGCATAATATATATTTAAAATTTGTTTAAAAAATAAATTAACGAGAGTTCTTTAAAGAATAAGTTTCAAAATAACCAGGAATTGTGCACTAAATTTTAAAACTCCCATAAACATGGCTTGATTAAAGCAGGAGATTTGGACTTAGATGACTAGCGGACTTAGATGACTCCATCTGTAAAAGTAATGTGAAATTTCTTGAAAATATTCATAGTAAGGTGTAAAAGCTGCTCTTGTTTTAGAGAGTTCTATAAGTGAAACTGTATTTAAAAAAAATATATATATATACAAATCTTTGAAATATAATGCATGATACAGAACCAATAGCTGTATCAACTTGTTTCAAAAAATTAAATGCTATAGCATACCCTAATAAAAAAATGGGGTAAGAATCATCAATTTATCTGTCAAAACTGCTTCCGTGTTTTCTAAATAATTAGAGTGAGCATAAAGAACATACGACAGGGAGCATACAAGGAGCTCTGTAAGTTTATGTCCGACCGTAAGTTCACTTAAATACGAGGCATCTGATATTGAAAGACTAAAAGCATAAGTTGTTTGTTTCTAAGAATTTTTCAAACATGCAAGAAATACTTTAAAATGCTAAAATAACATGAATGTGCATTGAAAATACAGTAGACACCGGTTATAACGTACTCTCACGGGACCTACAAAAGTAATACGTTATAAGCAGTACCGCCGGTAAGACTCAATATTACACAAAAAAAGAAAGTGGGCTCATAATTTCATTGTAATATGTGTTTTAAACAGGTCTGATTGTTTTAAATTTAAATTAAAGAGAAAATTCTTTATTACTTATAATTTTTATTGAGATAAATAATCTGTAATTTTCTTTTCTTTTAAATGGGCAGATGCTACTTTAAAAATACCGTTTTGGATACCCATAATAGACTTTTGTATAGAGTCTCTGCATCATCACTGCGACATTCTAAAAATCGTGATAATGTTTTTGCAGTATTTAATGCGTCGGGCATGCTTGGTATAAACTCCTCTGTTTCTTTTTCACTTTCATCAGTATAGATAGGGCTTTTCAGGAAGCATTTACATTGATGAATGACAAATAAAAAACATGGTCTTGGTCTTAGCTCTCCCTACCTAGCAAGTAGGTACGTTATACGTCTAGGTACGTTATAACCGATAGTATGTTGTATCCCAGGTCCGTTATAACCGGTGCGCACTGTATATAAAAATAATTCCGAAAAACTTGTGAAATGTTAAGCATCAAAAATGACTCCCACATTGCAATTATTTGACAATTTCTTGAAGCTAAAAATTATATTGCTCATAAAAATCGGCCCATGTGATCTCATTAAACCTAGTGTTCAAATGTTGCCTCGATGACTTATACTAATGTGGAAAAACATTGATTTTTTTTTTTTTGTTCCCTTAACTAGACAGCAACAAACAGTGCGAGTGCTAAGTTTCCGGACTACAGAAATATTAAATGTTTATGACAAACATATGCTTGGATACTTAACACTAGAATATAGTCTTACAACACCCCAGGTGCGCGTGATAGTCCCTGTTTAGACAACTGCCACGAGGATTTTTCACATCCTTGTCGAAGCACTCGATATACCTGCCAGACCACCTCAGAGACCAATAAAAATACCATTCCCCACACATCTAAAAGGAATAGGGGCTGGTCATAAAACGCATGTCTATGGATGGACTGGGGTGATAATTCCGTGTTTAACTAGCATTTAAACTCTAAAGAGATCTTTTCAAAAATGCCGGTGGTCCGGTGTTATGAATCTCCATCGGCACCTTTGTGGAGAGTTTCTATTTGGGAAGGATTTTCTATACGTATGAATTCTAAGGCCATTTTATTATTATTCTATACAGTCGTAACTCTTAATTAAACTTCTCGCTTGTGAGTAAAAATGTTCTACATTGTTTTTGTTTTTTTTTTAATCCCCAAAATGCTAGTGTGTTCTACCCTACTAAAAAAATTCCCTATTGCCTTCATACACTAAGGAGGTTATGGACAAAATATGAAAATTATACCTCTAAAAATAGATACGAAGATAAATATATGCTGACTTTCAATGACTGTCGTAGTCAAAAATATCACTCCGAATGATCGTATTTCAGGGGTCTTACAGAAATTACGAAAAAAAAAATCATTTTTCTCCACTCTTAGCAATAACTGTTTACATACAAAAATCATGTATAATTCCGGTCATCTTTGTTTAAAAATATCTCTTGAGACATTTCACGATGAAAGTCCAAAATTTTGCATATCATCTCATTAGCGTAAGGATCACATTTTACTAAATGGCAATTCTTTTGTACGGAGGTACAAATTTAAGAAGTTTACTTTTTTGAAAATTAACGATATTAACTTGAGGAAACTTAAATTTGCTTAGTCTAACCACTGACAGATAGTGTTAACTTTATTATTATTTGCTTAACCATTCTTGAATTTGTTAGATAGTTTGTCACATGTTTGCACGTTATATATCACACATGGCCTCACCATGGCACAATGGTTATATCACTGAAAATGGTAGACGGCCAAAGTGTGGAGGTCCCAGGTTTGGGTCTCATCGCGCGGTCGTCGATCTAACGGTCTGGAGTTTTGGTAGGTTTTCTCCAGATGTTACGTGAATATGCGTTAGAACCCCTTAGAAAGCCCTCCTAACAAGGCATCCCCCATCTTAGGCAGATACCCCTCGCGCAGGTTTGCCACAATCACACACAATCAATATATCACACACGAGCATGAGGTCGCAAATGCTAACTGCAGACATTAGAGGGGGTTTTAAACTATTCGTGATGCAAGAATAAAAATAAAACAAAAGAAAAACAACAACAGCAAATTCTACTTCATTTTATTTACATTGTATTTTCATATGTTACATATTTGCGGCCAACGATGCTACAGGCACAGGCGCGGAGGACACCGGGGTGGGGGGGGGGAAATAAAATCTTTATGACACCCTTTGCTACCCAGAACCTAGTTCTGAATTTCTATTGTTTATGTTATTCAATATTGAAAAATTATTAATTGTTTTAATATTTAATAAAAAAATTATTAATTTAAATATGATATGATTTAATGAAACATTTCATTATCTAATAAATATCAGTTCTTTTGTATGTGTGTGTTTATCATTCCAGATAATTAGACAATGACGAAGTTTTCGGCTTGAAGAAAGAAGCCTATCTTACCCTGAATTTGCCACTGTCCCAAAGTTGTTGCAATTGGCTCATTAACATTTTTCACATAACGTTTCCCCAACGTCATAAACAATGGGAATCTGAATAACGTGATTTATATTGTTTATCTCCCAAGCACTGACCAAGGTCGGTTCTACTTCACTTTTCAAGTTCTAATGGAAATCAAGTAATTTCAAATATGTTTACAATAAATATTAATGTAATATGCCTTTCGCACTTTATTTTAGCAAGATGTTTATTTATTTTTTATCTCCTTTTTTAAAGGATAACCCTATTTATTTGCCAATTTTCCCGAAACAAAGTTTACCGATTTTTACTGTATTAGATGTGTTAGTAACGGAGGATATTAGTTTGGTGTTCTTTGAAAATGGACTCGGCCGCTCGAAGTCCTGAAGTTGAGTGCTTTCAGAAATATTGATACTTTTTAATGGGAAATATTCATAAAACACTAAATTATCTGAAATTTTATTATTATCATTATTACTTTAAAATCTCAAAACTAGGGTTTTCTTACAGTAATTATTTGTTTAGAAATGATTTTTTTTTTTAGCAAAGGGTAAATTTTTAAATAAAAAATAAAGAATGAATTTTTACTTTGGATAATTTTAATAAATACTTACTCTTCCTTTGTAGTTTTTCTTTTGTTTTCACCGCAATGAAAGAAAAATATGTTTTTTTTTTCTGTACTTTTAAGTGCATGACATTGTGCTACATTTATATTGCATGTTGTACTGTAATTACTGCAGTCGAACTGGCTTATAATGACCCAGATGTTTGCTAGTTATAACCGAGTGCTCGTAAAATACAGGTTCGTGAAGAAATCATAAAAATTCATGCATACTTATAATATTGATTACTTACTTTATTTATTCTGTTTGTTTCTGTACAGTGCAAAAGAAGTTGGTTAAGTTGCGTTTAACTGTTTTATTATATTTTTTTTCTGTTACTATATCCTTCGCATATACCATGGTCCAACAGTCGTCTGCCCCACTATGCAGAGTAAACTTCTGTCCAATCAGCAAATGATGTATTCGTAAAGACATGATTCATCTGTGTGATCTGTTGAATCACACAATTGCTTTCGGTTGACTTTGGGAAATTAAAGCAATTTTTTCCTAGAAAAAATTAACTGAACGGAAGATGTAGAAGTAAATATAAATTTCATGAATCACGAAAAGTATTGTTCACTATAACCAGGGGTTCACATTCTGCAAACAAATTACGCTCTCATATTGTACCAATCAAGTATTTCTGATTTCCTCGTTGAATGCAGGTTCTCACAAATTCAGGGCTGGCTACAAACGAGCCCGACTGTGGTAGTTACAGCATATTTTGCTAATAAAAGTAACGCAGTTTTTATTTCTTTCCTTTTTTTACACCTTCCTTCTTTCTTTCTTACTTTTTTAAAATAATTTATTCAAGTGTCAAATTTATCTAATATTAATTGGATTGTTAAATTCCGTTACTTGATATTGCTCTAGGAGAGAAAAAAAAATTACTCGGTGATCCCAAATTCATGGTACTAATTTTTGGGGTACTAAGTTACTGAGATAAATCAGAGACACAAAGTAATGCAGTATCGCATATATTGTCTTCATTTACCGGCTAATAATCGCTTTGGAAGAAATGTTGAACTTTTCACCATGGTTCATGTAAAATTAACTTATCTTTCAAAAAAAAAAAAAAAATGCGCTTGATTAATATAGATGGTTTAGAAATTCAATTTTATTTTATTGCTGAAATTCTCGAGCACAAGCTTATTGTTTACGAAAAACAATGTGATTAGTAGCAGTTACTTGAAGACAAAATTTCTAATTTACAATCCCCACAATCTGTACCATGTATTCGTTATCCCACTGTAAATAGCATTTAAATATCATCAATCAATATCGTTTAAAGATTAAAAGAAGTATAAAGAGTTTTTATGATGTTTAAACGTGTGCGTTACGATTAATTTTTATTCTTTGGCAGGTTTACTGTAATAAAATAATAATTAGCAGTGGCAGTCGTTGTACCTATTACATTAGAGCTTATAAAACGCACTACCATTAGCTTCTATGCGTTAATGACTTGTTTACTCCGTAGCCGCTTAATTCACGAGGGAGTTAGAAAATTGAAGTGTTTACTGCAAAAAAGGAGGCAGCTCCAACTATTCGAGGATTAGTTTTTTTTCCTTGGGTGTTCGAAAATACAGTGAAACCTCTCTGAGCGGCCACCCCTGTATAGCGGTCATCCCTCTGAGCGGCCAATTTTTCATGGCACGGATTTTCGGCTAATAGACCTAATGTTAAAATAACCTCTATCAGCGGCCACCCGATCCCCCTCTAAACGGCCACCGAGTGGGATCGCCCATTTCATTTTTCGGGAAATTCTACTCACTCCATCCTTTAATTTTGAGCGGAAAAACTCAAGGTCAGGAGTCTGCCGAAGGTAAGCGTATTTTAAATCCATTTAATCAAATGTAAAATTAATTTGAGCTTGATTTAAATTAACTAAAAAGTATGTTTGTGTATATAAACGATCTTACAAATGAATTTTTTGCCTTTGAGGCGCTAATTCCGTCCCTGACGAGGAATTTCCCGATGTGGCAAGTAAGCTAAACTTTCAACACAAGCGACTTTAGGGAAAACCGATGGAATTATCGAAAATTCCGGAGCGGTTACAAACGAATCTATTAGAGATCTGTTTTTAAGGTATAAAACAACCTTGAAAAAATGGTTGTTTCAGAGAAAAGTAAAAACTTAAAACAGACACAAATTATATCCTTTTTTCAAAAAATGTAAGAAAACATTAAATAAAGTTCTATTTTCTGTTTAGATAAGTTTTAAACTTCATTTTAAATAAGGAATATGTGTCAGACTTTTTTATTTTACGCATAATAGCAATTATCTTATAATAGTAAATAAAACCCTTCAGAGCGGCCACCACCTCTGAGCGGCCAAATATTCTCGCTACCGAGGGGTGGACGCTCAGAGAGGTTTCGTTGTAGTCGGTGGTAAGCTAACTGTGTCTACCCGGTTGTTTGTTGTCGGCTGCTCTAACAACTTTCTGACATTTCCTAACTAGTCACAAGAGTCCGTGAAAGCTCCTCCCTAAAGTCCCTCCTCAAAGCGGGGCACGGTTAATTACTTTCCTTTTCTACCGATTTGAGAAGAATATACCCCCAAGTTCGGGAATAACTGATAAAAACTATTGGGGATTTAACACAAACTAACGAGACAAACAGTTTTATATATTGAGTAACACAAGAACTAACGATTGGAGTTACATCCTTTTGGTACCAAACGAAAGTTATTTATTATTAGTTATTCATTCATTCATTTTATTTATTTTACTACAGTATAGTACCTGTGATTCAAAATTCTAGTGGAGCTATCTCCTTCTTGCCACCGAATTCTATACTGTAGAAAAGCAACTGCTTTGCTTTATCCGTACAGAATTTTCTCGATTGAAAGGTTGCATTGTGGAGTTAGTCAGAAAATGGGACTGTGTTTATTGCCAGAAAACCCTCTTTGCGTTGTTTAACGGACAGTACTGGATGTACTGGAAGCCCCTCAGAACAAAATACCTCCCCCCACCCCCCGAAGAAAAAAAGGAAAAAGATAATATTATGTTTTTCCTTATGCAGGTATGCTTTTTGCAGAAAATCCTTTGATTGTAAAATAGCCATTTAAAAACACACAGTACTATTATAAAGAATCTGAACAAATGATTCAAGGTAATACTCATGATAGATTCGAGAAAAGCTGTATAGTAAAGCATTTTCTTGTAGCTCCAGAAATAAAACGTTTAATAAAAATGAAATAAAACGTTTATGTGACCAATGTTAAGCGAAAACTGTGTTTTGAACACCCAGAAATATTAAGTCCATATAATCTTGTTTCTGTAATATACATAACTTATGCAAGTGTGTTAGTGAGACGTGTAAATCAAATAAACAAGCAGTATATTTGTACAAATAAAATTTAATTACATTCTAACACTTTTAAACTATCGTTCTCATTTCATATACAATATTATCTATTCTGTAAAAGAAGTCCATTTTGTCTATTAGACAACACATATTGTCTTCTTATTTAAACAACAGATATATTGTCATGTTTGTACAGAGTTTCTGTCATGGAATATTTTCAGAAATAAAGAATACGATCTATTTTTATATTCTTCTTATTTACAAATAAAATATAACCGAAAAAGTAATAACGCCTAAAACTGGCAGCTAAAAACTAATCTAAATCAAGGACGCGACACAAAAATGCTCTACAACATATAAAACCTACAAAGCATAAGACAAACATAATAAAACAAATATATATATGATGGTAGAGTGAAAAACTCTACATGTTAAGACTAGAATGATTTTAATACAGTTTGTTTCATTTGAAAATAACATATAGAATGAATTAACATTCCCCAACAAGCATAAGAAAAATAATACTTTAAAAAACCAAAAACAAATATATGTATATATTTACTGGGTATAAGAAACGCAATATTTGTGCTATGTATAATGGTACTTTGTACTATATTTATACTATGAAAAAATGTGCTTAGAGGATGGCATGTAATGTTCTATATCCGATAAAAATTCGAGGAAGAAAGACACAAACGTTTCATAGATTATCATAATCACTTCCTACCAAGATGGAAAGCGTTTATGAAGGTTTTTCTGTATTTTTGTCCATCTTCAACCTGCTGAAAATATACATCAGTTATCACGAATTTTGCAAATGCTTTTTTAAATAAAAGCATGCATATAATATTTTATTTACAGTGGCACACAAAATAATAATTCCAATACCTTACGCTCAACCAGTAGAGATCGTTTAAGAATGATTTTTAGAAGTGTTCGATAAACAAAACACTAAAAATTCTAATATATATATATATATATATATATATATATATATATATTAATCATGGTTATAAAAGAATATTCCTCATCGAAAATAATATAAGTAACATTTATAGCTCTTTTAAAATGAAAACAGAGTAACGATCATGGATTTAGATTGTAAGAACAGTTTAAGTATATAACAGTATTTTAGATATTTTAATAAGTTCTTATAGTTTTCCCTAAATATTTTTGAGAAAGGTCAAGGAATAAAATAATTAAAAGAATTCTTTAATATTTGCATAGTATGTTCTCGACACTATGTTTAGGATATTCCATCAATACGTTGGTACTTGATAATGACATAAGCATTTTAATTTGGTTATATTAAACTCACGTCAGATAACGGACTGAAAGCATTATTTATATAAAGAGTTTACTTTAAGAAATAAATTTTCATGAATTACGTGATTTATTTTCACATGAACTCTATGTATAGTTTGATATATTTTCACAACACAAAAACCTGTATTACTTTTGAAACTAATAAGGAAAACAATTTTTGCACTCAAACATTTCTAATAATTGGAATAATACTCTGCAAGAATCCATAAGTACATTATAAGCATTTTTTTTTTTTTTTTGTTGTTGCTTAATATATTCTTCAATAAAATACGGCACTTTTTTTTAATTTCTAATAATTGAACATAACAGTTCATAAAAATGCTAAGTACTATATACTTTAGAAGCAGCATCATCTGCTTTCAAACTTTTGTCTAATAAATAAACTATTTCTCAGACAAACAAAGAACATAACATACCATCACTCTATGAAGTGGATGAAAATATGTATGTCAAAATACAAGTAAAAATATGTTTGTATGATGGATGTAAACGATTATTTATAGATTTGTTAAATATTTAGTGTAAATTTTTTGTTCACTTTGCTCAAGACATGCTTTATTATTAGTCACCAGGATGTACTTAAAAAACCTGAACAATTTATTTTGAAATTTAATATAAAATACATGACTTTAAATTAAATATTTGCAGTAAGCTAAATAGCTAAATTATAAATCTAAAGAAACAGTGAGACTTTCAGCATGGATTAAGGAACTTGGCTTAAAAAAGTTATGTATACTACACAAGCCTTTAACCTTTGTCAACAAAGTCATTTTATGTATTTTTGCATTAATATAGTTAAATTCTAATAGTTTTATAGTGGTAAATTCAAATTTCAATTATTTTATTAGAGTGACCATCTTTTTACCACTTTCAGTTAAGCTGAGAAGTAATGTCATGCTCAGGAAATAAAAAAATAACAAACAAATCTCATTGAAACACACACAAAATAAAAAATAACATTTTAAGCATTGTTATGAATATATTTTTCATACAAATTCTGTTACTGAACTACTATTTACTATTACTGACACATTTTAACGATTTCGAAGGCTTCAACTTGTATATTTTTGTCAGCTCTATATATAGTAGTACGATTAAAACCAAAAACAAGATAAAATCCATTAAATGTTTTGAAAACATTTACAAATAGTAAGGTCTACAAAATTGTAAGATGTACAGCGCATTTTAAGATTAGTGCATAACGCTTCGTTAACTTTACAAAGTGGAACATGTGACCAGCATCTAACAGGTTATTTCTTTTGTATTTACTTTTACTTTAAAGCAATTTTAACGGAGACAACATTTTTCAATAATGATTTCTAAATGATACTTTCATATTCATGAAAATTAGTGAATTTAAAGTGAATTATTGATTGAAAGAATGTCATGAAATTTTGTGAACACATTATAGCGAAATTTTAAACTGATACATGTGTTTGAACACAAATAAAAGAGGTATTGAATTAATTCAAATTTTGAACTAAAATAATGTAAATATTCTATAATTTATAACAACTTTATACAAATAAAACAGAAGACGAAATGTTTTAGAAAATTTAACAGAATGATAATAAAAAATGTAAAAATAATAAAAATGTTTAAATATTATTTTATAAATAGCAACAATAGATATTTATTGATTCAATTGAAAAGTGAAAAATAAATAAAATAAGTAGTTTTATTAGAGGATGATTCTTTAAAGAAAATTAGCTCTATAAAGTACGCTCACAGGATCGGTTTGTTCCTATTATGTACAGAAAAAAATCCTTTTTTCGAATATAAATTACATTGCATCCCCTGTGAAAGCGAGTTTTCAAGATGCGCTTGAGTGAAAAGTCGAATTTTAAGTTACTCAATCAATGTAAGAGATCAAGAGATCATTTTAAGTGACCCGATCTACTGTTCTCTTCCTAAACCAAAAAATTACTTTATTAACTTTGCAGTTTATTTCTAAGGAATATGAAAAATAATATTCGATTTTAACAACAATCATTGAGTAAAAAAATGAACATATTTCCTTTTATATATTATGCTACCTCAACAACAAATCGTTAAATAAGTTTGATGTTTAAGACTGGAACCTACCACCAACGCTGTTGATGAAACAAATGCGGGTTATACGTTGGCACAACATTGTTAATGTTCATGTTATAGGAACTAATGCACGAGTTCGTGACGCAATTGTTGATATTAGTTGCTCCTGCCGCACCTAAGGAAGCCATGGACGTTAGTGACGTAATAGGAGGCAAATCACTGTGATGCGATTGCAGTCCAATGGGCTGAGCATGAGAGTCTTTCACTAAACCGTTCATAGGCGGCTGACAAGGCTTGCCATCTCTTACCAGTACCGGAACTGCAACACGTCTGGGGGAAGGTAGGGCATTCATGTCGTGGCCTTTCTCCTGCCTTGCCCGTTTCGTTTTGTATCTGTGATTTTGGAACCATATTTTAACTTGTGTAGGAGTTAATCTGATGATGCTGGCAAGATGCTCGCGTTCAGGCGCGGACAGATAACGCTGTTGTCTGAATCGTCTCTCCAGTTCGTAAGTTTGTGCCTTGGAGAACAACACTCTCCTTTTGCGCTTCTTCTGGGGATGGCTGTCCCCTTTGCTCCCGGTGCTGGATTCTTCGCCCTTGTCGGACTCGCTGCCGCTGTTGATGCAAATTTTGTTGGATGACGACTCCCTGGCAGAGGTCGTTGCTCTCATGTCCATGGAGCTGACGGGCGAGGCGATCGAGTCCTTGTCCATGACTCGATTGCAAATGTCAATGCTGTTCTCCTCGGATGAAGATGAATATTGCTCGATGCTGTCAATGCCAGTTCCAGAGAGGACATCCGGCTGAGGGGTGTTGACGAGGGACGACTCCGGGGACGTTTTGTACGGAGACACTCGGTCCAGCAGAGGGTTCGCTGATAAGCTCGTGCCAAGCGTTGCTCTCGGAGAGACCGGGGAGTCATTTTGAACGTCTGCTGCTCCGGAAAGGTGGTTGATGGCTTCTTGAAACTGCAAGTTGAATGCTGAAACGAAAAGAAGATCAAAATTAACTGCGGCAGGACAAAAATACAAAATAAGATTTTGCTTACTTCGTTTACCAACATGAGTACGAAAATAATCAATTGTGTAAGTCATTGTATCATTTCTCAAAAAAGTAATTAATTCAAATTGCAAACCCAGTTTTGTTTTTTAAAAAGCGCATCACTCAAAATATTTTTTAAATGCATTTTATAGTTACACTTTTTTTTAATTATAAAGCTAATTAGTCCTTGATAAAGTTGAGATAAAAGATTTTACTTTCACTTAAATATTTGTTTGGAGAACTGTGAATGAAAATTTACTTCAAGCAATGTTTTAAAGTGTTTATTTGACTAATATTTTAGGTAGATGTTCAATATTGACTATATAGGTTCCAAGAATTTCAAATAAATACAGTATGCAAAACAAATAAAAATATATAAAATTCTGTTAGTTGCATTTATAACTGATTTTATTTTAACTATTTTTATTAACTATATATAAATTGACTTTTTAAGAGATCATTAAATAAATTTTTGCTTTCAATATTGCTAAATATACACTTTGTTGTAATTCATAAACAAAGTGTCTGTTTTCTGAGCATATCATGCTAATAAAATGTAAATACTTTGCATCGGATTGATTAATTTCTCATAAAAATCTAAATATCAATTTGGCTTCAATACATTAAGTCAATGGTTAGAAAAACTATTTTTTTCTTCCTTTTCTTTTCTTTTAGTGAACTACAAGTACTTTTGGAAAATGTAGTGAATTATAACTACTAGTTTTAGGAGACAAAGTTTGCTAAATTAACAACTATTGCTAAAACTAACCTGTTAATGACTCTATGAATTCGCAATTTCGACTGCATACTTATGTTCAACATATAATGTACGTAGTCATAGTCATCGAGGTGTAAAATATAGAAAGATTTTGAAATTATTGTTCTGGTCTTTAAAGTACTACTTCCATTAATAATCTACAGGTTTTACAAAGGATAATTTTTATCCTAAATACTTCTTTCCAACAATTGCGAATAAAATATATTTAGAAATTTAGCTTTAAATTTAGTTATTTCGTACAGTAGGATGCACTTTGAGTAAAACTGTAAATCTCTCTCACTGTCTGTCTCTCTCTTTGTCAATCTTCGTTATTCTTATTGAATTATACTTCAAATCATCATCGATACTCACCCGATCTTATATTTTGAAAGGCTGTTTCCTTTGCAACCGCAAATTTTGTGTTATTTTGGTTAAAATCTAATTTTATTTTTAAATTGTCCAAAATTTCATTGCATTATACCAAAATTACACGTTATACACTTTTTTTAAAAATATGAGCACAAAATGGGATTCCATATCTAATAAAAAAAAAGAAGAAGAAGAAGAAGAAAGTTTACTTTGCGTAAGTTTTTTAGTAACTACTAAGATGCAAATTTTATGCAATGATAAAAAAATTCGTATTAAACTAATCCTATTCCATGTATAGTTACCTGATTTTATCAAGCAGTTATTAAAAAGCGATTCCCGTAAAAAAAAAAAGAAACTTTTCATATCAAAACCACTTAGGGGATAAAACAACAAATTCAAATAGAAAAGGGGTGAAAATATTTTCGATTCTGCGTTTGAACCTGTTAAGTTGCTTTTTGTACAGCAACGATATTCACTAGCGCCGTGAATGCGCCGAGTGGATAAGACACTGAACACGTTAGATGGCTCAAATGTGAAGGTCCAAGGTTCTGGCCTACCGCGCGGCTGTCGATCCAACGGTCTATAAGAGTTTTGTGCGGATTTTTTCAGATGTAACGTGCATGCGTGTAAGAACGTCTGAGAAAAGGTCCTCTACTCTAGACACCCTCCCAGGCAGATGGCCTTAAATTGTACCGACTACAGCAGTTTTGCTACGACCGTTAAATTTTGATTGAACTTCTGGCAACTGATTTATTATTTTTAAGGATTAATCCTCGAAGCACGGCCGGATTTAGGCGAGGCAAAGGGGGCTGTAGCCCCAGGAGCTCCACAATTGAGGGGGCCCCCACAATGGACATTTTGACGTAAAATTTCCTCATTGAATACCGAATGATGTGGAAAATAATTATTAAAAAAAAAATTAAATTCTGACAATGGAAGACCAGTTCTCACAGACAAGAAGTAGACATCATCTTTTGTGTCAATAAACTATCCTCTACGGAACTAATAATAAAATATCCTCTGCAACCTCTACGGAAATCGAACCCTATACCTCTAGGTTATGAGTTAATGGCGAACACACTTCGCCACACAGGTCGTCAAAGAAAACAGTTAACTTGATCAAGAAATAACAAGCGGCCACCACTTCTTTGTTACCCCAGGGCCCCCACACTTCTAAATTCGGCACTGCCTCGGAGACTACAAATTCGATGACTTTTTTTAAATAATAACTAACGTATATTAACTGTTCAAATTTCTCTTCCAGTAAAATACATTTGTATAGTATTTATACGTATGTTCACATCTAAAATGATTGAAATTATATTTTGGTGGCGGGAGGGGAGATAAATAAATAAAACAAAACTTAGTTGCCTGTATATTTTTGTTGCGTCTTTCCATATTAAATCTATAAAACATGGTAGATAAAATTTATTACTCTTAAAATCTCGGTAAAATCGAAATGCTTGTGGGAGTTCGCTATTATAAGTTGGGATAACGTTTTTTTTTTTTTTTTTTTTAAATATGGAAAAAGAAAAAAAGTTCGAATGTAGTTGAATCACTGAAAGAAACAAAATGTATGCGGTTTTGTGTTTCAAAATATGTACATATGTTGTATGCATTGGATGTTGCTCTTTTGTATCCATGTACTTGATCAGTGTATTATTCTATATATGCATGCAACCAAGAAAAATATATGTAGAATCAAGAACAATAAAATAAAAAAACAGCAGTCATCCACTACATCGAACGCACCCTGCAAAGTCAAATAAAACGGGAAGACTCCATTGGCTTATGCTCACGTGGGCATGTTTCTCTAAGATCTTCTCCACGATAAAGGGATACGATTTAATTAAGCACTAGTCTTTCACAGAGCTGTCATGTTAGCAGCTAGATTACCGCCATTATGTCCACGTGGCTTTGCGTTTAATCCCGCTCACTGTTTAGTGAGTCATCGGCAGTAACATGGGTAGGGGTTATTTTTTCCATACCGTAATGCCGAAGGGAACAAATTGTCGTTATGAATAGGAAATGCGAGGTATTTTGAATGAGGACAAGCTGGAGTATGTAAATTCCAGCTGGCATCTAACAATCTCGCTCTCTCTTAAAAAAAAAAAAAAAAAAAAAAGAAAGAAAGAAATGGAAAAGGAGGTTGGATCATTGTTGTTTACTGCTTTAAAAAACTAAAACCCATAAAGACTTTCAGAATGAGTTATTATTGTGCCGACTGAATTAAAACTTTTGACAAAATAATCACCCAGTTTCTGTCTTGCTAATTTTTTTGAGGGTGAGAAAAATGTTCTGTATTCATAAATTTATTTAAAACAAGTATCATATGTGTGCTTTTTACCTTTTGTGTGGAAAAAAAAATCTTTGCTAAGATGTTTTATCTATTGTCTTATCTATTAATATTGTTTTATCTAATAAGTAAGATATTGACTAAAAATATTTTACTTATTTATTTTAAATTCTGAAACTCAAATGTAGTAATATTGTAGTTTGCAAAAGTTTTGAGAAGATGTGTTTTTGTTTTAATGTTTCCTGTAAGCAAACTTTCTTTATTATGTAAATCAGTAATTTGTAGCTTTAATTATCACACATGGTGCGAAATTAATAATATCTATTGTAATTTTTAACTTAAAAAAATATCAAGCATGAATTTAAAAGTTAGAAGACGAATGTTTTGGACGATTAATTTTTCCTGGACTTGTGTTGAAATCATTCTAATGTAACAGACTACAACAATATTTAATATTTAGTTTATACTTTTACTTTAAAGACTGTAATTTTCACATCGTCTGGCATCGCAACAGAAGGCTTTCTAAGGTGGACCTAGGAATTTTCGCATATTCCAAATAAGATCCTGAAGGAATTCTGGCTTTGAAGAATGCTTACATGCTCAGAATTTTCTTCCGGTGTGTTTCTAAACATGTTCAATTTGATTGAGGTCAAGTGACTGATACAGCCAGTCCAAAATTCTAACTTTCTTATTCGTAAACCAATTTCCCCCTATTTTGTAGGTGTGCTTTGAAACATTATTCTGCTGAAATATCCATTCACAAGACATATTTTTATTTGCATGGGTCCGTGCAATAAATCGTCTCATCCAGGCAAACAATAGGACGACCCGATTTAAGTTTTGCTAAAGAGCATGAAATATGGACAACCAAAGATAGGAAAAATTTTTTTGGTGTGATGCATATAAGTTTGACATGTTTGGACGGACGTTATATACTTCAATGGATCCCCGATACCAAAGTCCAATAGTAAGCAGAGAAACTTATCAGTAATGATCTGGGAAGGTTTCCTTGAAGGTTGGTTGGTATTGAGGTAGGAGGGTTTGGTATCGCATACATCCATGGGATTATGGACCGGAATATTTATAAAAATATTTTAGAAAATAACACAGTGAATTATATGCTCGCAAAAAAATGCCTCATGGATGGATGTTTGAGCACAGTAATGATCCAAAGCACACCTACAAAATGATGGAAAATTGGTTTACAGATAAAGTTTTGATTTGGCAGAGTCAGCCACCTCACCTCAATCCAATTGAACAACTCTGGGAACACTTCGAATGAATAGGCGGGACACTGAACCATTCATCAAAGGCAGAACTCCTTCAGGATCTTCAACTGGAATGGGCGAAACCTCCTAGGTCCACATTAGAAAGCCTTGTTAGTTACAAGCCCATACAATACTCACTATTTCTTAACGCAAAATGATATACTCCTAATTACTAAATACTGCTGTATTTCGTTACATTAAGATAATTAATTTCATTAAAAGTAAACTGAATCGCATCAAAACATCTACTTTCATCTTTTTAAGTTTACTTGGTATTTTTTTAAATTAACAATTTTCACTAATATTATTAGTTTAACACCATGCAGGATGACTAAAGCTACAAATTATTATGTCACATCATTTCGAAAAATTTTGCTTGCAGAAAAAATAGGATCAGAAAATATTTCTTCTCAAAAATTTTGCGAGATACTGCATGTTTACATAAATGTCAGTGAGACTAGACTCACAATATGTTTGAGAATCAGTATGAAGAAAACGATGCATGGCAGAACGTGTATTGGTATAACTGGATAGGCTCTTTTGAATATTTTTAGAATGGGTTTTATCCTTTTAAGAGGTTTCATTTTCTGTTTTTTCAATAGAAAATGTAATTCTTCTCGGATGAACGTAAATTTTCCTAGGATAGAATTAGCGCAATCTAGCAGTCATCCACTTGCATCAATGATATGTGTATATTAGATTACATCTCATTCACAAATATAAATAAATGCATGTATCGGGCAAATGGGGGGGCGATGGAGGAGGGTAAGGAATTTAAAAGCGAATTTCTTAAACTTGAATATTTTCAGGTCCTATTCCATCCCTTTGTTTCTATATCTAATAAGTATTTTTGCGCATGAACACTTTATTTATAAACATAGAAGCTAAAACAGTATAATCAAGCTGAAATTTATTTAAAGTTCATGTAAATCAAATGAATTAATGACAGATGATAATGATATCTATGCAAGAATAACTTACAACATGCAACAATATTCTTTTGCTAGTGGTATCACCGAAATGTGCACTTGCAGTATGTAAATTTAAGACATCTTTTGCACGCATCAAAGAATGCTACTTTTTACATCCAAGCACACCTTCCCAACCATACCTAGATGCATTAGATCCCACTCTATGACATTCCGAGTCTGTCATCTTTCCCGCACGAAAACGAACAAGTGCTCTTTGGAACTAAACAATGATTCTATAATCTCTGCGAAAATGCCTTTGAGAGAGCAGCTAATGTCTGCGATTGAGGGTGTTCCAGCAGAAATTCTCGTCGTCATTCATTTGCCTCGGGGAATAATATCCCATCTGAGGATTTTCGATAACGTCACATTGAAAAATCTTCTACCGCAGCTTCTCTCTTCTTTCCCATTCAGAACGGGGCGGAACCTATCTGGAATGCCCTGCAGCAAACGC
Organism: Cheiracanthium punctorium; assembly: GCA_038373885.1. Lineage (NCBI taxonomy): Eukaryota > Metazoa > Arthropoda > Arachnida > Araneae > Cheiracanthiidae > Cheiracanthium > Cheiracanthium punctorium. Next base: position 139,078 of record JAWZYV010012392.1, on the reverse strand, counting down.
CGAGTCAAAATCTTGAGATCGTCTTTTCCTTCCAGCATCCGGTGCTCAATAGAAAGCCTCTTTTCCAAGTTCCTTCTATTTCAGACTTTTATGAAGAAAGCTCTGAGCAAGAGAGTCATATAGCTTGTTGCTTCACTTCCTTTATAGTAGCTGTCAACAAAAAATATTTATTGTGCTGTTTTAAAGACGCGGAGGGACGTGTCAAGTGATCATGCTGAAGGCTGAAACCATCTACTTCTAGGGCGGCTCGATTTTTTATAAAAGAGTTTGAATATTTATGGGAATTTTAATGCTTCAGAATCATTTCTCGAGATTAAAAAAGTTTGCTTTTGGATTTGCCATATATAAACTAGACTTGAATGCAAAAAATCTAGTTATCATAGATAAATTTGCTGTAATTAATTAACTATCACCTATAAACTAATTAAGTTTTAAATTCTGTGATCTCAAAATCTTTTTTCAGGCAGATATTATTAAGTTTAAATTCCAATTCATTACACAATGGATACTGATTTTTAATTGAAAACTCATTATAAGTGTCATGGATTACTTTTATACATCTTTTTTAAACATAGCTGAAATTTCGAAATACAGATAAAAGATTAAATTTTGTTTAATTACAATACACAAATTTTCTTCAAAGAAAACTCAAAAAACTAAGAGCAAACAATACATATGTTGTTTTTTTATTTTCTTTACATTAGCTGTCCACAAACAATAATTAACGTGTTATTTAAGGTGTTTTCAGTACGTGTGGAGTTGACCATGTTACTCGTCTATTTCGCAAGCAGTCTCAAATTTAAAAGAACACTAAGGATATTTATGGAAATTTAAATACACACTTTTGGAATTTTCTCTCAAGATGAGATGTTTCACTTTAGAGTTTAATTAAAAATTGGTTTTCCTGGGGAGATTTCAAAGTTTTACAACTGTACTAACAAGTAAACAAAAAATAATAATGTCGAGAAATTAAGTGGCACCAATGTGTAGCACAGTGGTTAAAGCCACTGACATTGGGAGATGGCTCAAGTGGAGGAACAGGGTTCTGTCCTCTCGCGGGGCCGTCGGTCTAGCGGTCTGGAGTTTTGGGCGGTTTTCTCCAGATGTAACGGGAATACGCGCTAGATACCCAGAAAAGGCATTTGCCCCCCCCCCCCCTTGTGTTTGTACTTTCTCTGACGTGGATTTATAAGCGGTTCCTCGTGACAAGCACACAAATCCGAATACATGTTCTAACACAACAACAACGACAAAGGTGGCACATTAGTTAAGTATTACCTCCAAATATCAACAAAACCCACGACCAATAATCCCTCTAAATAAGATTTTAAAAAGAAAGCAGAAAATATTTGAATTTAACTAAGGTGAAAAACGACTTATTTGATGCAAAAACGAAGCATTTTTGCATTAAATGAATAGGAAATAGTTGGGACTTCACGCAAAGGACAAATAAATGCGTGTTAATGGTGCTTTATAGTACATATATTGTAATATTCAGAAGTAGTACTAAAATCGAACCATACTACACAATTTTGTATATAAAAAGTAATAATTAATGGTAGTAATTGGATTATACAAATTTACAAAGTAATACCACTAACTACAAGAACTTTATTAAAAATAATCAATGGATTAATAAAAACCACAAAAAATAAATAAATAAAATTCTCAGCTAAACAGTCAGAATTTTCTGTCATTACCGTTTCCTGTCAATCATTCTTTGTGCAGTAGCTGTCAGGCGTGCAAATAAACCAGATCATTCACATATTTCGAACTTTTTTTTTCTTTTTTTTAATGACTTAATGATCCGTAATTCCCCCCCCCCCCCCCAATGAGTGATGAAGATACCTCCAAATTATAGTTAGCAGATTATTAAAAGTACCGACCGCGCGTATTAAAGTTGTGTTTTTCAAAAGACTTTTTTTTAATGTAAAAGAGAGCGGGACAATTTATGGGATTATTTATACTTTTCTTCTCTGTGGTAATAAAACGATAAGAAGAGACCTATCCTGTTTTGTGTATGTTACTAAAATACATGATTAAATAATTCATACATCTTATTAAGTCTTTGAGTAGTATAAATCTGTAAAAATTATTTATAGCAGAGGTGGCCACGCTTTACACAACCTTTTTTTCAATGTTGATTCGAATGCGCCATACAGCTCAAGCACAATTTTTACTGCCTTACGTTTATGGTTAGAGCTGGAACTAATGAATAAAGATAGGCTTTAGGTTATAAAGGAGGAAAATAAATAATTTGTGATCATAATCCTAAAGTGCTGTTCTGAGAAAGAAGATTTTAGAATTAATTTTTCGGATATTTGGTAAGGGTTGTGAGACATCGTTCATTATTTATTTATTTTTAATATTTTATGCAGTGTAGTATAGATTTAAAAATGCTTCCTTTTGAAGTAACAACATAAGTTATAAGAAATGAAATATTTCTGGGCTGCAATATGTTTCGAATTTTTCAATCTATCTCAAAACAGCAGCACAAGGATGCACTGCGCGACTTGAAATCATTCAATGCTCCACGATTTGGTCACTCCTGATTTATAGAATGAATACAGTACCTAGACGTGCCATAAATTCTGATACAATCATAATTAGTAAAAATGAAAATAAATAAATAAATGAATGAAAATTCGTAGTTTTTATAACTAAATTTTCTTTAAATTTTGCTTTATTTTTAAATTTAACATGTTGCAACTTTTATTCAAATTGTTTCCCTTCTGGCTTCACATAGGCTTTAAGTCTCTGTGGTCAACCATTTATCCAGGCACGCACTACTATCATTGGAATTTCCATCGCTGCTTTCCTTAACGAAAATTTAAGACTTTTTAAATTGGGATGACGTTTGGGCACGTCTTTGCCTCCAACACTGATCACAATTTATAGACTAGTCGCACTGGCGTTTATAGGTTTCCATTTTGGCGGGACTCGGCACAATATTTAGCTCTTTGGAAGGGGCAAGGTGGGTGTCATGTAATCTGGATAAATTTTGTTGGAAAACCATATAGGACATTTCAACTATTTTTTAGCTAACAAAGAAATGAGAAAACCAATTATTTTTAAATTATAATAGTAGCATATGTAGATACAAATTCAATATTGCAATGAAATTTTTTTTAACATTTAAAATGAAACTACGTGTTTGAATACATATAACAATATAACTAATAAATATAACTAAATATTAATGCGGCTTATAGCAAAAGTTGATTTATTTTAAATCTTATTGTAACTAGAATTAATATAAATATTTTAAAATAAGTTTTTTAATAATTGTTTCATATTTTAGATTTATATTTATACATATCCTTTTTGTTTTATATTTCAGGATCCATCGGCTTCCCCCTTAAGTACGCCATTGGGCGAACGGATTTAAATCCGGGCTGCTGCAAGGCTAGTCGTTGTTTTCTGTAAACCCCAGCGTAATTTCTTTCATTCCTACAAATACCGCTAGGTTGTATTCGTCTTATGTTTATGATCATCAATGTAATTCAAATGCAAAAGAAAAAAAAAAAAGAAAGAAAGAAAAAGTTTACGAAGAAACTGTTAAATATTGATTCCAATAACATTAAAACTATTGGTAAACTTAGTTACTAATATTTATATACGTATGATAAACACAAACCTTACATAATGTTGTGAAACTTGCTCTTTTTTTAGTAGTAGCTGATTCATATTTTAAAATCTTATGATGGCGTCATTTCAAAAATTACATCGAAAAAAATTAGCCTTGAGATTTTAGAAAAATCCATGCTCATTAATGAAATTTCTGATAATAGTACTATTATTATATCAATTTGTCGCATATGTAATATCTATAATATATGCCTGCGTATTGTTTCATCATAGATGTATGATTGTATGCTTATAGTCATTAGTTTATTTTACTTTTGCTACCTAGTTATAGATTTATATACAATACACACATAAGTTTCATGATATAACATGGAAAACATGGTATAGCATGAAACTTATGTGTGTATGTTACACAGTTGTATGAATTATTAAACAACTGGCATGTTGTGTACTTATACCTATATTATGGAATGTAATTAAACTACATCAAATTAAAAGAATCTTGTTTATTTTTGAGATCTTTTTAAAGAAATGCCATGGTGAAATATCGAGTAAATCAAACGTAAAAAAAAAAACTCTAAAATCTGAAACACTGGGCTCTTTAATCACAACAAGAACTGTATTTAACTTTAAGTAATAAAAATGTAGGTGTCCATTTTAGCAAATTTCAAAACGCGAACATTTTTCTCATTCTAACAGTCAAACTTTTAAAACGAGACCATCAATATTTATAGCCTCTCAGACAGCTCGCACCAAAAAATTACAAACTTGGTGCTAATTAAACTTACACCATAACAATAAAAAAATGCGATAAGATAATAAAAAACTTCCATCACTTTTTTTAAACCCTCTATCTCAGTATTACACTTTTTTTTTTTTTTTTTTTTTTTTTTTTTTTTAAGCACACTTTTTAAACAACTGTTCTCGAGCGATACTTCAAAATTTGCAGCATTAATGGCTGAAATTATTCGCGAAATGCGTTAAATAATAATGATAAAAAAATGCAGAATTAAATTCTCCCTCCCTATCGTAACGTCAAGAACTCGAGAAATTGCCGAACACGGGAGCATTGCAGCAATAATGTTCTTTAATTGCTGCCAACCGTTCGTCTCAAATCGCGATAGCGAACTGCGGGAGGAAAGTGGGAAAATATTACGACTGTTGCCAGATATACGATTTCAAATATTCATCTGTCTCTTCTCGCTGATGGGATCGTCCGGACTTGTTAATTAGGGTCGAGTACGAGAAGACGCAATCGTTCCGTGGCTCTTTCCGATCTCGAATTGTTCCCCATTTCAAGTGAGCATTGTACACAGGAAAAGAACGTTCTGTTTTCGTCGGCAACCCTTCGGCGAAGGAGAGGTTTTCGCTTTCATTTTGGTCTGAATGTTATTAATTTCATTGCATAATTGTTTTCCTTCGACGAATAAAGCAGAGTGAAATTTTTGCAAGAGGGGAGCGATGTACACTGCATAGCAGTGTTGAACACAAACATTCAAGTTTAGTGCATTTTATTGTGCTTGTTGAAACTAGAGTGAAAAAAGTGAATAATTTAAGTTCATGAAAGGAAAAACAAGAAACTCAACAAGCGGAATAAAATGTTCAAACATTTAAGTTTAGTGTATTTTATTATGCTTGTTGAAACTGCAGCAAGTGAATGATTTAAGTTCATGAGGGGGGGAAAAAGAAGAAACTCGAGCCTCATAACATTACCATATTAAAGACTGTCAACTGTCATTGCTAAAATGTGAGATAAGATTAATTATGGAAAAGCGTCCACTCGATAATGCATAAGTCTGCATTTTCGGCATGGTATATACAGTTGAACCTCGATTTAACGTACTTTGATTTAACGAATTCTCCAATTTAACGAATATTTTTTCTGTCCCGACAAAAAGGGTGCTAAAATTCTCCGATTTAACGAATTTTTAGCTTTGATTTAACGAACAACAATCGCTGAAATAAAATTCGCACATAAAACTATGAATTTTTCGCACATAAAATTCGACAAAAAGCTTTGGAAATTTTATGTGCCTTCAAAACACACCCACAAAAACAAAGCCATATCAAGGATTTCTTTCCAAAGTGATAATAAGTATGTATGTATATATGTATTAAGTTTTTAGAACAAGTAAAATTAAAGAATTTAGATAATTTTAAAGTTGATCTAACGTATAACTTATAATTTTTAAGCTCGCAGTAAACAGTAATCATTCTTTTTTCATATCAATATCTAAGGGTATCTTGCATTGATATTTTTATACCATATACTCTTTACAAAAATTGATATTCGATTTAACGAATTGCTTCGATTTAACGAAAGAAATTATGGGTCCCAATCAATTCGTTAAATCGAGGTTTGACTGTATCTTTAAAATTTAATTCAACCATTGAGCAATATTGCTGTACAATAAAAAGATAATTGTGTCGTCAGTACTGTAGTATTCATTAATTGGTTGATTTAGAATTCCGCCCACTCGAAAACTAAGTTTTATCGATATTGACATGCATAAACAAAAATTAATAACTTTGTCAAAATAACTCAAACTTTAGCGCTATAAAAAATGTATAAAGCTTCAAGAACCAAAAAAAAAAAAAAAAAAAAAAAAAAAAAATCCTTTTTTTGGCAGCAGCATAACATTCACTACTTGGCTCTATTGCTTTGTTCTTGAAGAAGGGGGTATTTTTGTTTCTAAAAAAAACTGCAGTTTTCGTTACTCTTATGTATTTTATAACGCGTGTTAAATTGTAAATAATAACAATATCGTAAAAAAAATATATATATATATAATCTAAAGTTATATCGAATATTCAAGAAAAGACTGAATCACTGAAGCAGTTTTTTGTTTTTTTTCCTTTGGTCTTTTTTAGGATAACTCTGCTACCCGTATCATATAACAAACAAAAAAAAAAAAAAAAAAAAAAAAAAAAAGAAGAAGATAAAAACTCCATGCGCGGAACACGTATAAAATGTACAATATGTGATAACGCAAACCTTTCTTTCTTGAATTTCAATGCTTTAGTTTAATCGCATGGAAGATAAAGAAGAGAAAAAATACAAATGATTCGTTAAAACCGAAGGGCGAGGAGAGCAAGATGGTCATCGGAGTTAAATAAACGTTAACACCGTTTGAGAGAGGTGATAAGGGGGCGGTATTATCACCTCGCAGTACGTTTTCTTCGTTATGAGATTACCAACAATTGTGATCGTCTTCACCTTCAGGTTTCGACATTTGCTTTATTTATCGCGCCAGATTTTTTTTTCCTTTGTGTTTTTCTTGCGAAATGCGAGAATTCCCGTGAAAAAATTCGAGGTCGGAAAGAAAGTAATTTTACTCCCTTTCCGCTAACCTTATTTTTATTTTATTTTACGTTTTCAATTACTGATACAATAAAAGTAAATAAAATGATAAGAGATTTCTGAAAAAGGGAATTAGGAAATTTATTCGAGAAACGTATATTCTGTCTTTGGACAAATATTTGTTGTTTTGTGTCATTAAAAAATACACAAACATACCTTTTCTAAATTCTAATGCAAAACTTTATAATTACACGAACAATATCTTTCTTTAGAGTTTTTAGTTTTAGGTAAGTAATAGCAAAATTAAATCTTAGTTATCTATGATTTGTTTGCAACTCAAATAAATTTGTAATTAATTAATACATCTAATTACTACACGGCGAAAAACAAATTCCTCTCTCATCTAAAACGAATAGATGGTTGTTTTCTGTGTCCCAAAACTAGAAGAATATATTGTAGAATTATGCGTGTAAGTGATAAACACAACTGGTATAGACGAAATGGTCAAGAATTTCTAGTCAGTAGTAATGTAGCTAATCAAATCAAAATGACTATAGTTTGTGTAACGAGAAAGTATATTGTTCGATTTTTGGAAAACATTCATGCAGAAACTCATCTAGAATTACCGTTTGTGAGTCTACCCGCTAGCGTAGGCATCGACAGATATTTTCATCTGGGTACAAGCACCAGCTTATGGAGGAGAGATCTAAAATTTGGATAAGAGGGTTCAAGAATGTCTCTCTCCAAGATCTAATATTTATAAAGAGTACATAGACTCATAAAATCTAGTTCCACCAACTATTTTCTAGAGGTCAGTGGCATATTTTTTACAGTGTAACAATTAATTAATAAATTAATTGTTACATTTAAACAGCATAAAATTTCATTTACGCCATAAATTACTATCCTATAGTCGAACTCGCAGCGAGAAAGACAGAAGATAGGAAACAGAGTTAAACATTGAACTTTTCACAAAGAAGATCAGTTTTTATAAATTTTGTTAAAGTTCAATGAATATGCATTTATTCTTTTGCGAGTAGAAACAAGTTTTTTATTATTAATATAAAAATATTAAATCGTTATCCGTAATGAAACTGTTAAGGAATAATTTATTGTTTTCTTAATGTTTTAAGTTTCTTAATCACAGAGTCAATAATCAGAATAATTATACAGTTATCAGAAAGGGACAAAAAAATGTATAATTTACAAATACTGAAAAATATTTCAAAAGAATATTTATTGTTCTATCTTTTTTTGGAACACTAAATAAAATATTTTACAAGTGCTATCTAATTCTTCAAAATTTCACTTCTAAACATTTTTTTCTTGATTTATATAAAAATGAATAAACACAAATATCCAAAAATGAAATTTATTTTCTAAATTTCATTTCTGCTATAAGTGCGTCATATTTTTTCCTTTCTATTTTTAGATATTAATTACTAACTTCAACAGTTACTGTATAAAAATATTTTATTTTATAACTTGTGATCAGTATTTCTATGTAATAAAATATAAATATTCTCTGTAAACTTTTTCCCCTTAGTAAATATTACGGAACAACTAACAGGCATGAAGATATTTTTCTGATTCACTGGACAGTAAAGTATACGTCTTAATTTAATAAACTTGTATTCCGGCAAAATAACTTAACTTCCTTAACCAAATATTAAAATTTGCTTACTTAAACAAAACATTCTTAAAATAGTACATAAAACGAATATTCATCTGCTTTCAATAGTTTCAGCATTAACTGGATTTCATTGTTGATTTCTTATGCAATACATAACACTTTTGTAATTAAATTAAACGAAGTATATAAATTCAAATGTTTTGAAGTTTGACGGCATGATAGAAGAAATAATCTTTAGAAAATGCACAGCCTGAAACACATGTATTGCTAAAGTATTGGAACCGTTTTTGAATTCCTGTGAGAGAGATTGTTCTTTAAAGTTTAAACTGAACATGAGTATAAAAAGGAACTTCATGATCAATAACTGTGCTAGTATACCGATCTCAAGCCGGTTCAAAGAAAGTTCCCAAACGGGACGAGGCAAACATATCGGGAAATTTGAACACGCAACATAACTGCAAGAAAACTTTTGAAGTTTGGCGCCGTCTAAGATGAAAAATATTTTAAAGTGAAAAAAAAAATAATAAAAGTTCTGCTGTTAAATTCTTCTTAATGTCATGGCAATTAGTTAAACATTAAAATTTAATTGTACATTTTTTCTCTTATATAACAGAAAAGAGATAATTTTTTCGAAAATTTCATTGTAAAACAGCATAAATAAAACTTCTTTATCCAATGTTTTTATTATTTACTTATTTATAATTTCAAATATTGTGTTAAATAAAAAAAAAATACAAGAAAACAACAAGTGTCTCATCAGTATCGCACTTAAACTTCCGCATTCAGATGGTATTTAATTCATCAAATACACAGATAAAAGATCATTAAATTTATGTAAATATCAATACAGTGAAGCATTCAGAAGTTGGACACCTGCGGTTTAGTCAAAAGCGTCCATCTTTCAGAGGTGTCCAACGTATAGAGAGGTATATTGCTATATGGACACGTATCCGTTCCCCAGAAAGTGTCCAACTTAGGGAGGTATCAACAAATGGCTATGCCCAACTTGGGATGTTCCACTGTACCAGGAACTTCCAAAAGTTAATTATTAAGTTTATTAATTATTCAGTTCAAACAGTACTATTTGCAATTAATGATAAATATCTTTTGCATGATAAGTAACTTTTTGCAATGCTTTATTTTCTCTGGCAAGATCAGATTTTTACTGTTTAAAACGTGAGATTTGATTAATGAATTCTTAGCAGCATGCAATGATCAATATTGAATAATTAAACCTTATTATTATATTTTTTTCATTTCAACCTAAAACTGGATGAAATTAACGGCAAGACAAATCCAAATATTGTTTATCTCACTGTATCACATCTCAAGAATTTCATTAATATATAGAAAAAATGCATTGCACTGATAAGAAATTGGGAAGCACGTGTGTCAAAAAATGTTACAAAATATTTGTATCGAATAAATCTCGTAAAAATAAAAAGATAATTTAAAAGCACTTTATGGTTTTTTTTTTATAATAAATAAATAAAATCTAAATTTCTTATTAAATGTTTTAACTAAATAAATACAGATTATCAACTTAAAATCATTATAGTTGCATTAATATAGCACCGTTTTAAATACTTAACAAGTTTTGTTTGACACTCTGATTTTGTAAAATCGATCATCGAGAAATTCTAGAATTCAATTTGAAATTTTAAAATTACGCTCCCAATTTCAATAACATTCTCACTCACTGATTAAAATGATCAACGGGAAGTAACACAAAACAAATAGATTACGAAAGAAATATATTTAAGTAATTGTTAAGATTACTTATCGTACTGTGTTTCAGTTTTAATTTTTATTATTTAACAATATTCTGCTTTTAAGCTTCACAGATTCTAAAATATCCGATATTCTGAAACTGTTTGAATTTATGCTTAACATTTGAAAATAGTTATTAAATATTTTTCAGCTAAAGTAAAATAATAGTACTTATATTTAGCATTTTTGAATAAATTAAATTTTACTTGTATGCGATTCACTGATTTTGAAATCCTAATCAATATATTCTAATGAAAATACTTGATTTATGCGAAGAAACTATCAAGTACTTATTTTTTATGTTTCAACAGTTTGTTGGCAAAATCATCAATATGATTAAAGGATAAAATAGGATAAAATTAGAATGAATCATCAATATGATTATGTAACAATGATAAAAGGAAGAGCGGGAAATATTCTGACATCATATTCATTCCATAAGTTCCATAAATTGTGTTAGGAGTGCTTTCACTTTGGGAGAAAGGCACTTTAATATTGTCCACTTGCACTATAATGGAAGATGAATTTGGCTTATTTCTATTTAATGATTAATATAAAATAAATGAAGTTTGAATATTCAACTAATTCGATTTCAGATTGATTGCAGTATTATAAAATCTTTTAAATTTTTGGTAAATTAATATTCTTTATGTTTTTTTTTTTATTATTCAATCGTTCTTAATATTTTATTTACCGATATTTAACACAATTAAAATTTATTTAATAAGAATCGGCATTTATGTACGACTTTTATAAATATGAATTAATTTTCTTATTCTTATTCTGTATTGATAACTAATTCTCTGATTAAAATTCGGATTTCAATAGATAAACTATTAGCTTGAAGTTGAACATAAACATCCCATAAGATTATTATAAACATTCAGAAGGTACTAGTTTTACGAGTTAGCACATAAGAATATTGTTTGTTTAGTTACTAGTTGTATAATTTATTGTATAACCTCTACTCGATAACCGAAAGCTAAAATAAAAAAAATTACAATAGTAAATATAAACGTTTGGTTTTGCCATTTTTGTGACGCACATTTGCTATCACACATAACTATTAAGTGACTTAGAACTGCGTTACATAGTTAGTATTTAAAAACTGGTTAATTTGATGTCATAATTTTAACGTGATAGACAGAAAGTGTGATATTCAAATTTTCTTTTCTATAAATTTATATTTTGTTAAATAATAATTATAAAAATAAATCCCTTTAATATTAGTTTCGTAATATCAAAAAGTTTAAAACTATTTTTTAAGAAGGCTTGCATATAATCCATACTTTTCGTTTAAGAATGAAAGGTATTATTTTTAATTAATAATCCCACGTATATTTACGCAAACAAATGAAATTTCTTTTCGAGAAGTCGGAGGCAACAGGTGGAAAAGACAATTTTTTACAGAAATGCTTTACCACTACTACTATTAATAATATTATTTGTCAATTCTAACACGTATATAGACTTTTTTCCAACGAAGAAAAAATTGAAAATATAGGATAAAATTAGAATGCGTTAACAGACTTGATGAGTGATGCATACTTGCTCATTTTTTCAAGTAAGAAAGACAAACGAGCCTTTTCTGTAAATAAACACATTATTATTTATTATTGTGTTCGTTCTTTAAACTGGAGTAACTGAACTTTTACATATTAAATATTTAATAATTTTACGTATTATTTTCAAGTATTGCTTGTATAAATTCCCTTTTAAATCACTTATATATTTTAATTTGACTTTCATACTGTTTGGCCTTCTGATTCTGCTTATACTCCCCCCTCGGGGTATGTCGCATTTTTGAAGTAATATTCTTTGTGTTTTACTTATTAATTATATATACTGTATATATCATAATTTATACTGCTATTAGTATAAAGTAAAAACTCATTTGAGAGATCGCTTGTGCTTTTTATACAATTAATTTATATAGAATTTTTTTTTTATCCGAAGCATTTGCGAGATCGTCGAAAAAAAAAAAATAAATAAATAAAATAAAAATAAAATAAAAGTTAACAGTTTCTTTTTCTGGAAACAATCATGATTTGGAAACATATTTGCTTAAAAAGAAAGGAATCTTGTAACCTGAATGTACGATAAGTACACTATAAAGAAAAAATCAACTTCAGGATTTTCTGTCAAAAATACTTTTTTCTCCAATTAAATACTCAATGAGCTATGCTGATCAAAGGATTAAACAATTTAGAAAACTGACTCCGAGTAACTTCAGACAGGCAACTCCGAACTAGAGATTTAACATTTCGAATATTGCCCACCTGTGGTTGCCGTAATAACCATTCCGAACTTCCAAGAGTTCTGATGAGGAAGAGACTACAGCTTCAGTTGTTTCCTCAATACAAATAAGGATTACCCTTTTAGATGAGATTTGTGAAATTGGGATTACTTTAGTATAATAAAGTATGCAATATTTTGAACCTATAACGGAGGTTTTACTTAGACCATAGAGTAATTTTAAACCCACCAAAATGCTTTGTAAAGTGGATATCATTTCCTATTGGTTTGAATTTCAAAATGAAACTTTTGAATACTCAAACTAAATATCTTCTAAAATTCCCACACTAGTGTATTCACTGAATAATATAAAGCGCACAATTAAAGCACTTTTATACAAAGCCCAGCATGTATGGGATTTCCGTATCTCACAAAGGAATAACTGTGAGAGGAAAGCTTTGCAGTTGATTTGCGAGATGGACATCCCCTTTGTCTCGTCTCGCAAGATTCCCTAATCTCCCCCTTCCTCCCCACACACATGATTGAACCGTCAATTATGTAAAATTACTACTGCTTTGTAAGATAAATTATCTTTTTAGAGCTTACGATTATTTTGCTAAAGAATGAGTACCTTAAAAACTGATGAATTGTTTTTATTATAAAAAGCAGGTCAACGGAATAAATAGCTGCTTTGGGTAAACTTTCACAAGTGTACTTTAATAATAAAAAAAAAAAAAATCAGAAGTATGCCAAAGTTGTCATGTTTAGAATAATCGATTATATTTAAAGGAAAAATTCTAAAAGGTAAATGAGGAATTTCATTTCATTTCATTTTCTTTTTTTATATAATCTTTTAAACTATCAGTGCCAAAGATGAAATTCCTCAGGTGATATCATTTCCTGGAAAATATATCTTTCATAAATCAGATAATCAAAAGACAAAATTACAGTTCATCTGACTTTTAATTATTCTCATATATTTGTGATAGCTTTTTTTTCTTTTTTAATTTTATCTTTAAATGTAGGAGTAGAGCATTTCGAATACATTGTAATTGAAAAGTGATATAACAAACTTACAGTAGTAACTTGATAACTGTAATTCAATTAACACATCAATTATCAGACCAATTAAAATATAATTTAATAACATTGGTTGAGTACTGCAAGTGTACATTTAATTACAATATTTAATAGTTATATGAAAGAGATTTTCTGTTTTAGGGGATTATCATTACGTGTATCAAATTATCGGAAGGCTTTGAAAACAAAATTACAGCATGGTTTAAAAGTGTATGAAGATATTTGATAGTTTGTTTACACATGTAGTCATACATATATATATTTTTTAAACAATTTAATTTCAGTGCTACCGGTATTTGCTCAATCAACTTAATCAACAAGAAAGTTTCAAGGCTCCTCGTTTATATATATTTTAATTCGTTCATTGCGGGTTTTTTTTTTTTCCTCTCCATTCATACTTTGTTATACGATATCAGCAGGTTAATTACGTACATCTAGGGATGGACGCGAGACGACTTTTTGCGAGACGAGACAGAGATTTACAGCTTTTTTGCGAGACGTGACAAACATTATGATATAGGGATTTTTGCGAGACGAGACAAGCTTTTCGGCTGTTTTGCGAGACGCGAGACACCAATTTTTCGTCTCGCGTCCATCCCTACGTACATCTGATACGTAACAAAAATATTAGTACAATTAGCTTTTTCGATTTTATATGAATGCAAAAAATGCTTTCACAATGGAGTGTATCAATTTCTTCTTTTTTCTTATGTTTACTTTCGATAATATTACTTGCTTACACTTCAGTTTTAAAATAATGCCTTGTCCAGACAACAAAACATTTGACATGATATAGATAGACATCTTAACATGGTGTATTACGACAATTTTTTCTCTTTGTTAATTTGATGCAAATAACTGATTACTCGTTTATTTGTGTGATGATGTATACATTAACTGTTTAACACAGGGATGGGCAAACTAAAAAAAAAAAATTGGCGGGCCAAAATACATTTTTCTAAAATTTTAAAAACAATATACAAGTATTAAAATTTAAATATGTTAATGAGATGAATGAAATTGCTATTTCATTTTTAAAAGTTCCTTATATTGAGGTTCGAAGTGAGATGTACTGATTCTAAGGAACTAGTCTAAATGTTCATCTGTCAGTCTACTTCTGAAAGAAGTCTTTCTAAGGTTCATAGTTGAAAACACTTGTTCACATATATAAGATGAAGCAAACATAGCACTGCTTTTCTATTGGCGGGAAACTTACTTTCGATAATGATTTGTAAAACTCTAGCTTTGGCATATTTAGAAACAACAGTTTGAGATGACACCTAGATTGCGACTCAATTAATTCAAGCTGCAAATCTGACCTTACTGCTTCTCAATTTACGATGAAAGGCATGGTAAAATATCCAATTCTGTTTGATTGGCACTGAAAACTTGAAATCTGCGTTCCAACTCAAAATGCAGTTTTTTCAAGCCATCTTCATAATTCTTAATATGAATACATAATATATAAATATATACTTTCTTTTCATTTCCGTCGACTTGCAAATTAAAATTCTATCCGCGGGACGGATAAAACCTTCCGGCGGATCGGATTTGGCCCGCGGGTGTTAGTTTGCCCATCCCTGGTTTAACATCTAACATGAATAGAGATTTAATATATATATAATAGGATTAATCCTTTGAAGTGCGATAAATTTTATGCAATGGTTCTCTTTCAAATGACTAGTGCAAAGAACAATAAAGGTTTTGAAATACGTTTTAGGGGGCACGTGGAAGTGGTAATACTGTTTTTTTCCAGCATTACGCTTCTGTACAAGCATATTTTTTATCTTAACTTTATTATTATTTTTTGTATTTTTTGTAAAAAAAGTAAAAATAATAATAAATTACATCGCAAAACATACAGCAGATGAAAAACAAAACGAGATCACTTACACGGAGTTGTGTATGCAGAAATATCCTCAGGTGTGCCGGGAAGATACCTCGGGAAGTGGTCTGGGAAAATCCCCGCGTAGTTGACCGGACTTGTCCCGTACGGCAGTGGGCAGTCGGGCAGTGCGTCTATAGAAGTCGACACAGTCGGTAGCGACGCAGACGAGACGGGCTGGCTGGCGATCAAGCTGCAAGGAGATTTAGCCTCGGGTAAGTCCAGTATATCACGTACAGAAAAACTACTGGGCTTGGTATTCGTGGAGCACACAGACATTTTCATAGTGATTATTCATTAGTTAAAACTGTTTATCAACACGACTCAGCAGAAAAAAAAAATATATATATATAGATATATATATATAAATATTCTCTGTATAACGACGTCAATCTGTGCAGCAACGTGAGCGAGTGGTGCCGGTCCGGGCACTCCAAAACTTTTTCACTCGAGAGGAAAAGATTTTTCGAACGTCCGAAAAATTTTCGACCGCAAACCGATGACGGTGTACTATGACAATGTTGACAAGGTAAAACGGTCCCTCAAGGGCCGGGCCCGTCATTCACGGTGTTTCTCTCTGTGCGTCTTTTTTTTTTCCCCTTCTCTTTCTGTTTTCCCCCCTTCTCCCAGATTGGTCGGCGGACTTGCGCGTTCGTCCCATCGGGGGCGGAGTTTGAGCGAGTTGGGAAAAATAGAGTGAACCCGAACGTCGTTTCCGCGGAGCAGACAGGATATCGGGCAACGGGGAGGGCGGCGAAAGCGATTTATAGGGGCGTAGTGGGGTAACCGCAGGAACAATTAGGAGTGCTGGGAAGGTAGCTCCGAAGATCAACAAGAAGAAGAAGAGGAGGAGGAGGGGGGGAAGTCCCCGGCTATTGTTAGATTTGTTTTGGATTTGGGAATTGTCGCGTGTGCGGGTTTTGTAAAAATCTGCTTTTCCAGGGCCCATTAATAAAAGGCAAGGGCGATAAAGGTGTGCAGAGTTGTTTATGTGCTGCTGAGTCGGATGCGTGAATTGCCGAATAAGGATAATGTGTGCGATATTAAACAGATCCCGAAGATGAGCTTTTGTAAAAATTTCAAAATGAAGCGCTGAAGCAGGATTCAACGAATCAAAAGGCAAATTGGGTTTCTGTTAAAGGGGTCGTTTCCAGTTGAATCGGTGTAGGGAAACGTCATTTCTCGCGATTGGGTGCCTAACACAGGTATACAGCCCTTTTCAACCTCATAGATACCATCGCTTTACTTACTGAAGTACTCTTTTAAGATGTTAATTTCTTTCAGGTAAAAATTAACAAGTTTCGTAAAATTATTTTTTAAAAAAAGGCTTAAAAATTTCATATTAGATTCGTAATTAATAGAAAGTAAAATAAAATAAATAAAAAATTGTTTCTATTTTAAAAATGTGTGCATTTATATGACGTGCCTTACCTATTAACATGTAACTCTATAAACAGATAGCCCTCATCAGTGGCGTATGCAGACTTCCTTCAAGGGGAAGGTTATAGACATAACTTTGTGTTAAAATGCTTAATATTTAATCTAAAAATTGAAAATTTATGGACATCTTGTTAAAAAAAAATTTGAGAGGGGGGGGGAGTTGAACCCCCCCCCTCCTTGGGGGGACCCTCATGTAGATTTGCCTTAACCACATGCCTGCCTACAGGGGCGCACACAGGATTTTTTGATGGGGGGGGCAACTTTTAGGGATGTTCCAGATTGTCAAAAATCCGTGATGAAAGAGCTCGTTTTACTTAGATGGAATTCATCAAAACTCGTCCCATCCAGTTCTCTAAGAATAGACTACACAGTACAATAGGAAGTAAAGTAATAGTTGTTCAGTTTTGAGAACAAAATTTTGTTTTATATTCGCTTTCAGTTCTTTTTTTGAAAGTTGATGAAAACGAGAAATTTTTTTTTTTTTTTATTTATTAAAGCTGAAACGATTGCTACCTTTTTTTGGGGGCGGGGGAATTGTTTTAGATATAGGATAATAATCAATCGAAAAAAAAATATCAAAGCCGATGGGGGAGGGGGTTCCGAACCCCCTGGACCACCCCCCCCCTTGTGTGCCACTGCCTACCTACCATACCTACCATAAAAAGTTTTCCAAATGATAGACCATTTTATTTTTTGTTTTGTTTTATTTTATTTTTGCAAACAAAGTGTTCTAAATTTTGACAGCTAATATCAAACAGTTTTGACGTTTAGCCATTCAGGCAGAATTATGTGATCTGCAACGCAGTGGCGTCGCGTGAGTCGTACGGGGGAACGGACCTCATCGGTTGACATTAGCAGAGGAGGGGTGATACCAAAAATAATGCTGGTTTTAAAATTCTCAATTAATTTGAATAAAAGATCTAATTTGATGATGAAAAAGGCGTTCGAGATTAGAAATAAGAATAAATAAAATGAAAGACGCATGTTTTGTGCACCTGTAGAAATCAAATGTGTTATTTCATCTCAACTTTTTTTTTTCTAGTTTACAATTTTCAACATTTTCCTTATAAAACAAGAATAGCAGGTTGTTCTCAACTTATGTGTTGCCATTTCATCTGTATTTTGTTCCACTTTTATCCAGTTGTGGAACTAAGAACATTTTCTCTCGCTGGGGGGGGGGGGGGAGGGGCAGTAGATCTTGGGCATGGGCGCCGGCAACATAGGACAAGGGGGGGAATGCATCCCCCTGGATTTTTGTATGCAGTGTTTTAGCCCTCATCTTTTGCCCTTGCTTTTTTGCTCTTTTCAACATGGTAACCATACGTTAAAGTAGTCTTTGCCCCCTTGATAGTCTTTGCCCCCCTGGGAAATATTCTGCCGGCGCCCATGATCGAGGGCAAGGGGTGCGAATAAGGTGCTTGACTAAACTGGGGGTGCAATAAAGATTACACACAGCCTCAGTGGCGCATACAAGGGGGGGTTCCAGGTGGTCCGCCCCCCCCCCCCATCGGCTTTGATTTTTTTTTCGATTGATTATTATCCTATATCTATAGTAAATAAAACAATTCCAAAAAAAAAGGTAGCAATAGTTTCAGTTCTAATAAATAAAAAAAGAATTTTTTTCTCGTTTTCCTCAACTTTCAAAAACGAACTGAAAGCGAACATAAAACACCATCTTGTTCTCAAAACTGAACAACTATTACTTTCCTTCCTATTGTACTGTGTACGTGTATTCTTAGGGAACTGGATGTGGACGAGTTTTGATGAATTCCATCTAATGAAAACGAGCTCTTTCATCACTGATTTTTGACAATCTGGAACATCCCTAAAAGTTTGACCCCCCCCCCCCACTGTAAAAGTTGGACACCCCCCCCCCCCCAGCCAAAAATCCTGTGTGCGCCCCTGCACTGTCTTGCTCAAGTCAGGTAGTAATGCACAGCAATGCAGTGGCTGTACATATTGTTATCTTTATATATCGGTAGTTATTATTTGTGCGAGGGTTCCGAAGAAGTATTGCTAGCGTTCCCACTCGAACCTCTTTAGGCAAGAAGTTCAAGAAGAGAATATTGACAAAACTGAGTTGCAGTAAAAATCATGGAACACTATAAGCACCTTGATAATATCGTACTATTATTATTTTGCGTGAAGGGGTGCGAGAAGTGGAAGAAAGGGGGTATTAACGCACCCTCTCAAACCTCCCTGGTCAGTTAAAGGCATAAAATTATCTGCTCATTTCTTGCTTAGAACTATAATCACTGTAAAATGAAACAACTTAATTCATCAAAAAAAAACATTAATAAATTATTACACTGAGCTGAATTAAATATATCAGTCAACTAGACATGTGCTTGCATGTGTATAAGTGCTCACGTGTTTACCATGACTAATTTGTTTACAAGTAAGAAATTTTATCTTATAAATAAAAATGAAATTCTGTTTGTTTGTTTGTGGATTTGAGTTGTATACAAATCCACAAAAATGGACCTATCAGCCTGAAATTTTGCACAGATATGTAAAATAATATAGAATAAATCATAGTCCACTTTAAAACTTTGAAAGTCCAATCGTTCCCGGAATTTAAGAGATTTTTTATGTTCTCCATGCAAAAACCTTTCCGTAATTGTAACCCCTGTAGTGAAAAAAGTGTGAAATAAGGATCGTGGTTGCCATGTGTTAAATTCTCAAAGTAAAAATAAAAGAATAATAATGATTATTTTTTTTAGATTATATTTGTAAGATTATTAATTTTTTATTATACCATCGTGCGCATGGGAAATCGGAGCAGGAATGAAATGTTTTATACGCAAAACAATAAGAATTGAAGATTTCCGAGGCTAATATGTAATTTTTTTTTAGTTTGGCGAAAAAATAAAATGGCTCAAATGCTGATTTTGAGAAAGTGAGTTCTAGCGGTTTGCACAGTTTTCGGCTTGGCGCAATTTACTGAGAGCTTAAGGAAATAGATTTTTGAAAACAAGTGCAAAGGTTTTATTAGAATACAGCGTTAAATTTTAATGATCCGTGAAGAAATAATGCAGTTATTAAGGGATTTCAAGCGATCTATCTTCAGAATTCTGGCCAATTGAGTACATTGATTTAAGTTGGGGGAATTCCGCCAAATTTCAGAAAATTGAAATCTTCTCATTTAGTACATCGGAGTAACGATGAATAAAACACGTTATAGTTGATAATTTAAAAAAAATCGGCTGTATTAAGGGATTCCCCTTTTCAAATAAATGTGTGCTTTACTCTTTGGCGGCCGAAGCATTTCCCATATTGATTGCTGCTAAGTCAATGCTTCGAATGATTTCCTGAAAAAACTCTTGCAAAATGGTGTATGTTGGCACTTTGGCGAGGCTTAGATTTGAAACTGGATTTTATTTGAGACTGGGATATATAATGACACTGGTTATAGATAAAAATGAATGTCGGTATGTGTGTATGAGGTTGAAAAACTCCAGCACCGTTGCACCATGAAATTTGGTTCACCTAAGTCTTTTATCATTGAGAAGCTTTTTATGCTATCCGTTTTCCTTAACTTGCCACTAGGTGGCGCAGCAGAACGTCGAATTCTATTCCGTTTAGCCGTTTACTATGTGAATATCGTCCAACCGATTTCGATGAAATTTGGCACACGCGGATATTAGAACACGGAGAATATTTTTCAGTATCCATTTTGCTGTAACTTGCCGCTAAATGGCGCTGCAACGCATCAACTTCTATACCGTTCGACCGATCGGCATAAAATTTCTTATAGTTACACATTTCAGCACGAAGAATATATTCTGTGTTGCTTTTGATGTTACTCACCACTAGATGGCACTGCAATGCATTATTATTTTAACTCGCCACTAGATGACGCTGCAGCAGGCCAAATTCTTGACCATTCAAACGGTCGCTATGAAAATCAGTATACATAGCTATTTGAACAATGAGAATATTTTGGCGTTATCCATTTTGCTATAACTCGCCACTTGACGGCACTGTAGCAAATCATTACTTTAATTAACCACTAGATCGCGCTGCAGTGTATCACTTCTTGACTGTGCAACTGATCGCTATGAAAATAGGTATACATAGATATTTGAACACGGGGAAGAGTTTGGCGCTATCCATTTTCCTATATAATTTGCCACTAGATGCCGCGTCCTCAGGGCTGTCCAGCCGATCGTCCTGAAATTTCGTATTCATCGATATCTGAATGCGAAGAATATTTCCGCCGTATCCGTTTTGCTAAAACTCTCCACTAGATTGCGCCACGACGCATGGCCTTCTGCACCGTACAAACAAAAAGTTGAAATTCGGTATGCATGGTTATTGAACACAATATAAAGCGATATCCAATTTGCTATATATCTTTATTACAATAAATAGTAATCCCCACAAATCGTAATATCAAAAAGTCAATTCATTCCCGTGCGAAGAACGGGTACTTCAGCTAGTATATTTATATAATAGCTTATTTCATTTGTATTACAGTCTTCAACAATTTTAATTAATTAAAAGGTATTATTTTTCATATGGGGTTCGCTGCGCACAGCTTCATAAACATAAAAGTCATTTTACAAACTAAATTATTTTTATTCTCTATTTTATATAAATTTTTATTTTACAAAAGATTTTATTAGCTAAAATAAAAAATATATTATTCTTTTATATATAAAGATAAGCATGACACATGTTTATCATAAGTATATAAAGATAATATAAACGTATATAAAGATAATATAAACGTATATGAAGATAAGCATGTAATTTCTACATAATAATACGTCATTTTAATTATGTCTAATTAAAGTATAGGCATAAAATTTTTGAGTTCGTAAAATGATTTTTATGCTGCGCGCAATGAACCACATGTGGAAAATAATCTTTTAATTAATAATTTTTTTCTAAATTAACTGATTGATATACTTAATAGCTTACTAGTAAATAAATTATAAAAGAAATTAAGGAGCATATATATTCATGCAAAATTTTATCGCTTTTCATTACTTTTAAAAGGTACCAGACCTCTTAAATAAAGCAGTTTTGCAGAGAGTATTGAAACAACTGGTGTCAGTGCAACAGGTCACATGAGACATATTAAATTTCAGATATGAAGATAATTTAACGTTTAGTTGAATTCAAATGCCATTTTTTCATTCGTCTGACAATGCTATATAAACAGCCTTTTTAAAGGCTCATGGTTTTGACAGGCCTCCTGGGGAAACAAACACTCTATGAAAAAAAAAAAAGTCGTTTGCGCGCCTTGTGCAATACCTTATATAGGCGGTGTGGGACATTGCATAATAGCCTAGTAATGTTTGAAAAAACTTCCTAGTAATGTTTGAAACCTTTCTTACTATTGCCAGAAGGATATTTTTGCAGAAATGAAGCATTATTTGTGTAGTGTAAAAAGAAAAAATATTTTATCCCAATGCTGTTAACGATTTTGCATGCTTATGCAGAAAAAAATTTGACTGGCCTGTGTATGTGGAGGGGACCCCCCCTCCCCCTTGTGTGCGCCACTGGCCCTGATTTAGCGAAAAGCCTGATCTAGCGAGAAAAATGGAAATACCTGGTTAATACAATATTTGGTCAGTGGGAGCATAACTCAATTTTAACGAGTAAACCCTGATTATCGAGAGAAATATCTTTGTGACCCACAAAGTTCCTACACTGCAAAAATAATCTGTTAAACTGACAGAAAAAACGGTCAGCCAGGATTCCAGTTTATTTCCGTCTATTTTACAGAAGTCTTCCGTATTTTTCCCATATACGGAAAATTTCTGTAAAATCGGCTGAGAATCTGTAAAATTTACGGAAGACTTTTGTTAAAAAAACGGAAATAAACTGGCGTCCTGGCTGACAGTTTTTTTTTTCTGTAAATTTGATAAACTTTTTTGCAGTGTAGTGACGTCCATTTGCCCAGCTAAACAAATATTTTCTTGGAAAAATCCCCTTTAATAATTCCGTAGTCAGCGAAAGTAACGATGATAATGAGAACGAAACATTTCAGCCTGGACAGCGCCCACCATACTCAGTGGCTTTTGAGTGCACCGAAAAATTCATAGCTCTTTCGGGGGTGGCAAATGGCAATGGTTTTCGGTCCGTGAGTTCTAATAACAATAATGCAAGGAAAATATACTATAACAGGACAGTTCAAAGCAAATTAGCCAACTTCTTTTAAACTGTACAGAAATATAAATAATAATAATAATTACTAAAAAAATAACAGTAAGTATACAGTGAAATCTCCCAAGATGTGGACACATCCACAACTTTGACACCTCCCTATGCTGGAACTCTTATCTATAGAACAAAACGTGGCCATAACATTGAAATATACTTCTATAGCATGAAACGCTAAAAAAAAAAAAAAAAAAAGGTTTTTAAAAGATAAAATTATTAAAACTTCGTAAAATAAGACACATAAAAGGTACACTGCAAAAAAAGGCTGTTAAATTTACCGAAACAAACTATCAGCCAGGAAGCCAGTTTATTTCCTTTTTTTTTTTTTTTTTTTTTTAACAGAACTCTTCTATAAATTTTACAGACAGTTTATTTTACAGAAATCTTCCGTATAAGGAAAAAAAAAATACGATTTTATTTTCTTCTATATTTAAGACTTCTGTAAAATATACGAAAATAAACTGCCGTCCTGGCTAACAGTTTTTTTTTTCTGTCAGTTTAACATTTTTTTTTTTTTTTTTTCAGTGTACTTATCAAACTATACACGTGTTTCGGTAGAAAAAATTTCAATCTTCTTCAGTAGTAGAAGTCCATACACATACCGGGACTGGGGATCTGGAAAGAAAAGACCCCAGTCCCCAATTGTAGTCCCCAAGTTGTTTGGTTAGGCTGTTTTATAATTATTAAATTGCGTTGCGACGGATTAAATCCAGGTTCGATACACTTAGTTGCAAATATAAGAAGACGTTAAAATACTTAAAATATTTTATTTAAAAGAAACTATTGAAACATAAACTTATTACAACGGCTCGTGGTGGCTCTGCAATATTAAAAAAATCGTCGTACACGCTTAAACCAAACGAGCGAAATTCGATCAGTCGGAGCGATTTTTGGCCCAGTTTTCAAAAGTGCGCTTCTATTTTAGCAGCGTTTTTCGATCACTAGAGCGGAGCGTAATATAACAATAAGCGAGGACGGGAATTCTCAGAAAAAAAGACTACTTAAAGAGCACTTTCGTGGAAATACCGGTAGGTTTCCATGGAAACGGATCGCTCCGCAATGTATCGGTTTTTTTTTTTGCTTTTTGGGTTTAAGCGTGCACAAGGACAGTGATAAAAAGATGGAATTATTTAAAAATTAAGCCAGCACAGGATTACACATTGGCGAGAAGAAGCATTTGGCTGAGATTAATAACGCCAATCCCATAGCAACCCTAAAACTTAATCTAATAAAATTAAAATGACGGAATCGCGAGCAAATAATTTTAAAGATGTCACAGGGCAACAAATAAAAACTTACGCCAGCAGGATGTCAAAGAGGGGAAACGAAAAACCGTTGCTATTGCAAACGGACATATCGTAATCAGTTTTTTTAGTCCAGATGGCTCGACAGGTCTGACGAGACAAATAAACAATTCAGAAAAATGCATACGGGGGATAAGTGAATATACAGATTAAAAGCCAAAGTGCCAGAAAAATGAGAACAGATATGTACTTTAGAATTCTTGATTTTCGAAAGATTACATTAAAGGAACATAAATTAACCGATTATTAAATTAGATATGCGATCTTCGTCACACCAATCCTGCTACCCTGAAGAAGATCGAAATTGTTTCGATAGAAACACGTGCATAATTTGATGAAGACCTTTTATATGTGTTATTTTACAAAGCTTTGATTAGTTTATACTTCTATAAGTTGAACACTTTTCGGGGGAAACCGCAAGTGTCCAACTTTCAGGGATTTCACTGTAATATTGTAAACATATATATATCTCGTTCATAATAAGGGAGTTCAACTGTATATCTTTTTATAAATATATATTTAGCGTAATCTAAGGTTTTTCTTCTCAAAATAACCCTTTCAGTGTTGGTACTTATTAGTACAAGTTTATACGGAGGCAAGCACAAGATCCTCTCGAAAAATCTTGACGTGTAAGAGCGCACAACAATAGGAATTATTGTTACTCCATTCAGCGATAAGATCAACTCCAGTCTCAAGTGCTTATTAGTACAGGTAAGCGTGTTCTCTCACACTTGGAGCATTTGTTATCGAATCTTCATTTTTGGAGAGACACTAAGCGAGGAAAAGCAAATCCTTCCGAAGTATCGAAACTTTCCTACTATACAGCAGCTTATTGTTCAGTAAATACGAGTAGTTTCACAGACAGTCACATAAGTAGAAAAGTATTAGAAGATTGAAGGAAAACAAATTTTCAGAGAAGAATGCTAAATCATGTCAAAACATGTTGAATGTCAGGCATTTCCAACCCGAGTGATTTCGGGTACATTACTGCAAAGCGAAAGAATGATAGTTAAAATATATTCACCGTGGTATTTCGGTAATTAATTTTCTATGCTTTGCAATATACGACGTTACTTTAGTATTTTAAAAGAAAAAGTGCACGGCAGTTATGCCTTTTTAAAAATTACTGTGATTTGTCTATTACAAACTTCTAAGACCCTCCTGACAGGCTTTTTGTTGATACTGAACGACGAATAAAAAAATAAAATTAAATAAAATTAACGTTAAAATAAAATATTGAATAAAATGATACATAAAAGTAATTTGTCCCCCACCAAGAGCAAAAAAGTTTGATACGACAATAATGATTTCCAATCAGAAGCTTAAATATGCGTTATTTAACTTCTTCGTCTTTCTAAAGCATTCAACCACGGAGTAATTCCAATGCATTCAACCACATCGGTGACGTCATTTGGAACATAATTTTTGCGCATTAAAAATGCATGGAGTTAAAAAAGAGGGGTGGAATTTCCTCCTCTTAGGTACCCCTCTGGGATAAAATATGACCGACCAATAAGATATGACCTACCCCAAAAAGTGCTAGGCCAAGTGCATTCAAGTACCTTTAGTTGGACCCTGCCTCCTATTATACTGATCGTGATCAAGTTATTCACACTATAAAATAGAAAAAAAATATATATTCCTTTCATTTTGGTGTATTGAAATTTATTAAAAATTTTGGTGTTATCGCGAGTAATTTTCAAGATTCCCATTGTAATCATACCTTGTTATTACCACATGATACAATTTTTGATTTTCCGCCAAATAATGAAAATATCGTCCAGATGGGCTCATTTTTCGAAAGATTATTTTCTCACCGCATTTGGCAATTTATCGCAAAAGTCGCCAACTGTGGAAAGACATACAAACCGAAATTATAAACTTGTTGGAAGTGTTAGCAACCTTGGTGGATGTTAAAAATTCACCCCCTTTTATGCTCCAGATCAGGTCTTTCTGAGTTTTTGAGTTCGAATGGCTCCCCGATGCGATGCTTGTCTTGCTTACCGTGCCGGGCCACTTCTGAATATTATTAGTCATTTTGAAAGGGCACATATAAAGGCAAATTTAATTTCAAAGGGCAGTATTAAAATAATACTTTAGTAGTATCTCACTTGATTTTAACCTGTTCTCTCCGAACTGCTCCGAAGACGCAGCAATTTCCCGTCTGTGTTTATCTATGACAGATTGCCACGTTGTCGATTGCAACCAAGAAAGTTGGTGCTACAAGTAGAAGCGGAAACAGAATTTTTTTTTTTTTTTTAGTGGGAGCTAACTTTAACCCTCCAACTCGCTGTGGCGTAACATTCCGTTCACTTAATTCCGGTTTCCCCGGCAAGCACTTACAATTTATGTTATTTAAAACACGCAGGCATCACACAATTATATATTTTAGTTTTAAAACTTTTAGTAATATGTAATATACCATAGCGTATTTTTCTAATTATAAATATTTCTACCTAAATTTATTTTTTAAATTTAAAGTCGCATGAAAATTGAACTGTGAAAACAACTTTATATTATTTGCCCATTCCAAGATGCTCATATAGCGAATTTGACCTATGAAACATGCTGAATAAAGCAAAATGTCAAAGTAAAAAAGTGTATTTTTTTTGGGGGGGGAGGGACTAATTAAAATAAAAAAGCGAAATGTTACCTGTAGGCAAGGTCTTTTGGGGAAGGTGAAATGCCCTAGCACCTTCTCTGAATCCGTCGATTATCTGGGATTGCATTGACGAATTATTTTGGTATGATACAATAAAAATTAATTGCAAAAAACTGGAAATTCCTTTAACCGATATTCCATTAAGCGGGTTAGACTTAACGAAACTTCAACATTCTACAGCTAAACTATTTCATTTGTGCGACATATGCGTGCATTTACATAAGTACAGAGACGTCACCGAAAAACTATAGTCAGCATAGATTCGCGGTCAGTCAAAATGCTTTCTGTACATCCTTTCGTATGTACACATACATACGTACGTAGAGGCCCCATGCAGAAGCTTGTAAAAGTAAATTCAGGTATGGGAAAAATAATCGATTTTTCCGCCAAAACTGAGTATCGAAATCTTTAATGATTTACAATGTTTTTCTACTCGTAAAGGAAGTAAAAGTTTGCTAAGCAGAAATATTAATTTTTAACTGTCACCAAAATCTTATAAATAAAAATGAAATTCTGTTTGTTTGTTTGTGGATTTGATTCGTATACAAATCCACAAAAATGGACCTATCGGCCTGAAATTTAGTACAGATATGTAAAATAATATAGAATAACTCATAGTCCACTTTAAAACTTTGAAAGTCCACCCGTTCCCGGAATTTAAGAGATTTTTTATGCTCTTCACGCAAAAATCTTTCCGTAATTGTAACCCCTGTAGTGAAAAAAGTGTGAAATAAGGATCGTGGTTGCCATGTGTGGCGATTTTGCCGAATAAAATGTCGTTCGTATACAAATCCACAAAAATGAACCTATCGGCCTGAAATTTAGCACAGATATGTAAAATAATATAGAATAAATCGTAGTCCACTTTAAAACTTTGAAAGTCCACCCGTTCCCTTAATTTAAGAGATTTTTTATGCTCTTCACGCAAAAAGCTTTCCGTAATTGTAACCCCTGTAGTGAGAAAAGTGTGTAATAAGGATCGTGGTTGCCATGTGTGGCGATTTTGCCGAATAAAATGTTTTAAATTCTCAAAGTAAAAATAAAAGAATAATAATGATTTTTTTTTTGTTAGTTTATATTCGTAAGGTTATTTTTTTTTAAATTATAATATCGTGTGCATGGGAAATCAGAGCAGGAATGTAATGCTTTACACGCAAAACAATAAGAATTGAAGATTTCCGAGGCTAATAGGTAAATTATTTTAGTTTGGCGAAAAAATAAAATGGCTCAAATGCCGATTTTGTGAAAGTGAGTTCTAGCTGTTTGCACAGATTTCGGCTTGCCGCAATTTATTGAGAGCTTAAGGAAATAGATTTTTGAAAACAAGTGCAAAGGTTTTATTAGAATACAGCGTTAAATTTTAATGATCCGTGAAGAAATAATGCAGTTATTAAGGGATTTCAATTGATCTATCTCCAGAATTCTCGCCAAATGAGTACATTGATTTAAGTTGGGGGAATTCCGCCAAATTTCAGAAAATTGAAATCTTTTCATTTAGTACATCGGAGTAATGATGAATAAAACACGTTATAGTTGATAATTTTAAAAAATTCGGCTGTATTAAGGGATTCAACTTTTCAAATAAAGGCTTGCTTTACTTTTTCGCGGTCGAACCATTTCCCATATATTATTGCTGCTAAGTCAATGCTTCGAATGATTTCCTGAAAAAACGCTTGCAAAATGGCGTATGTTGGCACTTTGTCGAGGCTTAGATTTGAAACTGGATTTTATTTGAGACTGGGATATATAATGACACTGGTTATAGATAAAAATGAATGTTGGTATGAGTGTATGAGTTTATGCTATCCGTTTTCCTCTAACTTGCCACCAGGTGGCGCAGCAGAACGTCGAATTCTATTCCGTTTAGCCGTTTGCTATGTGAATATCGTCCAACCGATTTCGATGAAATTTGGTACACGCGAATATTAGAACACGGAGAATATTTTTCACTATCCATTTTGCTGTAACTTGCCGCTAAATGGCGCTGAAAAGCATCAACTTCTATACCGTTCGACCGATCGGCATAAAATTTTTTATACTTACACATTTGAGCACGAAGAATATATTCTAACTGCGTTCCTTTTGATGTTACTCACCACTAGATGACACTGCAATGCATTATTATTTTAAGTCGCCACTAGATGACGCTGCAGCAGGCCAAATTCTTGACCATTCAAACGGTCGCTATGAAAATCAGTATACATAACATAGCTATTTGAACAATGAGAATATTTTGGCGTTATCCATTTTGCTATAACTCGCCACTTGACGACGCTGTAGCAAATCATTACTTTATTGAACCACTGGATGGCCCTGCAGTGTATCACTTCTTGACTGTGCAAATGATCGCTATGAAAATAGGTATACTTAGATATTTGAACACGGGGAAGAGTTTGGCGCTATCCATTTTCCTATAACTTGCCACTAGATGTCGCGTCAACACATGAACTTCAGGACTGTCCAGCCGATAGTCATGAAAATTCGTATACATCGATATCTGAATGCGAAAAATATTTTCGCCGTATCCGTTTTGCTAAAACTCGCCACTAGATTGGCTACGCCGCATGGCCTTCTGCACCGTACAAACGATTGCCTTGCAATTCGGTATGCATGATTATTGGACACAATATAACGCGATATCCACTTTGCTATATCTGTTTATTACAATGAATAGTAATCACCACAAATCGTAATATCAAAAAGTCCATCCATTCCCGTGCGAAGAACGGGTACTTCATTTAGTCTTCTGTAAAATTAAGTATTTTTATTTTAACTACCGTGTTTCTCGCGTAATACTCGCGTAATAATCGCACTTTCCCCCCAAGTTTTCACTGTGAAAATCTAAGTGTGACTGTTATGCGTGGAAATCCAGTCCACATTATTGTACACTTTAATGCTAAAAGAATACTGTTATACAAAACACATTATAACAAAATTAATATTTTACCAAATGTTTCCGGTTTATGTGCAGTTTATTAAAAACTCTTTTCGTCAGTTACACGAAAAAAATAAGGAAAAAATAAGGCATTCCTCTTTTTATGGTAATATTTTTGTAGACATATAAAATTCAGAATAAGCAATTAATAGCATAAGGAGGGAAGTCTTTCATCTTGCTATGGAGTGATCATTGAAATATCAGTGGAAAGATTTGAGTCCAGTGTCTCACCTAGGATTTTGATTTAGGAGTGGTTGGAGTTACAGATACTGCTGAACTCTGTTATAGTGACGTAGATTATAGTTATAACTATAACGTTAAAACATTAGCACTTGCCCATACAATACAAGACCCCTACCAACATAACTCGACCCCTACCAACAACGAGTTAGAAATAATTATTCAACTTTTCAGTCATGTTGAGCCCAAGTTTAACTTTATTTAGTACATTGATTGTAAGAATTTATTTAAAAACCACCCACTTTTAATCAACGCCCCCACACACCCACACACGAAATTCGAAATCCTTTGAAGGCAATTTTTAAAACAAAATATTTTAATTCGTTAGTGACAATTTTCTATATTTAAAGCTTTTCGTTTCTAAGTCTACGGGTATAGGAGGGGGAGGGGTTTAGCCCCCCTCCTATACCGGGGGACAAGGGTGGACCCTTCTATACCCGGGGGTTAGTGACAATTCGCATAATTGTCACTAACGAATTAAATATTTTATTTTAAATATTGTCTTCAAATGATGGTGGGGGTGCTTTAGCTCCCCCATAGCCCCCTCGGTGGGTGCGCCTATGGATGAGTCTTAATTCATGAAAAAGTAGAGCTGATAATTTTCTATTTTCTAAATGGAGGTCAAGTACGTGACTGAGACTTTTACGAGGGAAAAATATTTGACAATTTTATCTCCTTGAGAAGGGAGGATGCGACTATTATGCGAATAAACACGGTACATCGTGCATTCATCTGAAATTTTTGAGTGTGGTTGTGTTGCAGGTAAAACCTTTCGGGAAAACGCGTCTCTCCGAATCCGATCGCTCCTTACGGGGAGAGCTATGTCATATTATGCTTTCGAAAACAATCACGCCATCTGTTGAGCAAAAATGGTGTTACCTGAGATATTGATTACATCCAAATATCGTAACGGAGAAGATAATCAGTCTAGAAAGTTGAAGTCGCGGTTTCGTTCCACTGGCACAAGCAATATTCCCCGCAACCCTGTTCTATAGTGTTTGGTAAGAAACAAGGGCGGATTAAAGGAAGAAGCAGGAGGGGCGACCGCTCCCCCCTCTAAGGAAAAAAAAAAAAAAAAGAAATGAATATTACATATCCTTTTTTACTTCCTTAAAATGGATGTATACGTGAATCTTCCAACTAGCTCCTCCACCCACGAAATAGCATTAATTCGCCACTGGTAAGAAATGCATGTATGTCAGTAGGAGAATCGCATAAAGTGCATGTTGGCGATGCAAATAAAGTTTTTGTTGTTGCTGTAAGTTTCATTACTCCACTGGATCATTTCTAACTCATGTAACGTATAAGAAAAATGCGGAAAGGATTAATCCAGTCGCATGAAAAGAAGAAAAAAAAAACTTTTTAAATTACTCAACAGATCTATTTTCTAATAACTTAATTTTCACAATTACAGCACATAAAAATGGAAAGCCGTTTCATAGGACCAGTCCATGGCAGGCCTGAGGCCGAGTGGAGAAGACACTGTACACTGGAAGATGGCTGTGTGCAGTACCAGCGTTCTGGCCTCTCGTACGGCTGCCAGTCCGATTTTGAATTTTGGGTTATTTTCTCCAGATATAACGCAAACACGCGTTAAACCCTTACACGCCTTAAACTATACCCTTACCAGTAGCGGATCCAGAAATTTTTTTTTTGGGAGGGGCTTAATTTTGACAAAAAGCTTATTTCACCCAAACAAAATGTACAATAAAGCAAAATTTTAGTCTAAAGTAATGTAAAACTTTTTGGGAGGGGCTAAGTTTTAAAAAAAGATCATTTTATCTAATTAAAATATATAATAAAATATATAATAAAGCAGAAGGTTAGCCTTTCGCAATCTCTTTTGGGGGGGGGGCTGAAGCCCCATAGCCCCTCCCCTGGATCCGCTACTGACCCTTACACCCCCTAAAGCATCAAACACCCTTAGGCACATAAACCTTCGTGAAACTTTGCCTTAACAAACAAACCGTGTAAACGTAAACATTTGTTTAATTTAAATACACTGCTGGCCATCGTAAATGCAACACCCTGAAGGAAGCATGCAAATAATATGAAATTTACAACATGCATTAGCTGAGGTGAGATATGCAAATGATTAGAATTTCAGCGCAGACGCACATCAAGCGCGCCTGTGGCGCCACCTCAAAGCGCTATTTAAGGCTTGGCGATTTCGACGGTTTCAAGTACAGCAATTGTGTTTTTCTTGCTTTTTTTTCAAAAAAACGATAAATTATGCCTCGTAGGAAACAACGATCATCTTTTGATCAAGTATCCGAGTTTGACAGAGGAAGGATAGTGGCATACCGAGATTGTGGGTTATCTTTCAGGGAAATCGGTCGTCGTATTGGACGAAACCAAACAACTGTGATGCGGATATGTGATCGTTGGGTGCAGGAGGGTACGACGGACAGACGTGATCGACCGCATCGACCTCAGTGCACCACGTCACGTGATGACAGGCAGATTGTACGCATGGCAGTGACGGACCGCTCAGTCACATCACGAACCATATCACAGCAGATTCAGTCTGTAACGCATCATCCAGTGTCTGCGCGTACCATTCGACGTCGTTTACAGCAGAATGGTCTGTCCGCAAGACGTCCGTTGCTTTGTCTACCTCTGACGCGGAACCACAGACGTCTCCGCCGCCAATGGTGCGATGAAAGAAGGATGTGGACGACAGAATGGAATGAAATTCTCTTTACTGACGAGTCACGCTTCTGTATGCAACACCACGACGGTCGGATTCGAGTCTGGAGACACCGTGGAGAGAGGATGCTGAACAGCTGCATTATGCACCGTCACACTGGTCCTGCACCGGGTATTATGGTATGGGGCGGTATCGGATAT
The DNA here is from genome assembly GCA_038373885.1 of Cheiracanthium punctorium. Lineage (NCBI taxonomy): Eukaryota > Metazoa > Arthropoda > Arachnida > Araneae > Cheiracanthiidae > Cheiracanthium > Cheiracanthium punctorium. The sequence continues at coordinate 105,981 of JAWZYV010012392.1, read as the reverse complement.
CTCTCTCGCACTCCTCTAGTACGCATTGCCGGTACTTTAACCAGCCAGCGCTACATCTCCGAGGTGTTGGAGCCAGTTGTCCTTTCTTACCTTCAGGGCTTGCCAACAGCCATATTTCAGCAGGATAATGCACGGCCACACGTGGCACGCATTGTCCAAGGGTTCTTCGTCAATCACCAGATTGAATTGCTTCCCTGGCCGGCGCGCTCTCCGGATCTTTCGCCGATAGAAAACATGTGGTCCATGGTTGCTCAACGACTGACCCAGAGTTCATCCCCAGCTGTCACACCAGATCAACTTTGGCAACGTGTGGAAGCTGCTTGGTCTGCTGTACCCCAAGAACACATTCAAAGTCTCTTTGAATCAATGCCGAGGCGTGTGGCAGCTGTGATCTCCAACAACGGCGGCTACTCTGGGTACTGATTTTGGCAGGAACCACGCTTCATAGAATGCTGTAAATTTAATCATTTGTTACTTGGTCAACATGTTATCTACACAATAAATTTTGTTGTGATATCTCTTGTTTTTCTTGGTGTTGCAATTTGGGTGGCCAGCAGTGTAAATGTTATTACACCTTCGGCAAGATGGGTTTAGGTTTTGAAGCCGTGTTTATGTTTATTTCTGGCGTATTTTTCATAATTACATAAATGTATTATTTTAAAGGTTATATCGGTGTATGTTTAAATTTTAAGACAACTGTGAACTTCCAAATTCTTACATTTTTCACTTCATTTTTTTTTTCAAAAATTAAACATATTACAAAGAAGAAAAAAAAATGTTATGTATAAATATCTAAAATTCTAACACTAAACCCAAATATTTTTTTGGAAAAGTTTGCTAATAATGCAAAAATAAGATGGCTCGGTCTTATTTATTTTATGAGAGTGAAAGCAATTTTTAAAAGTATATTCCACTTTAGGTCGAAGTATAGAAGGTTTACGATTTGTAAATATTAACTGAAACTAGAGAGGAATAGAGGACAAAAATGTAATGTTAAAATGATACTTAACTCCTCCATTAAAATATTCATAATCACATTTTCTTAAACATCATTGTTTGAATAAGCTTTTATTTTGCTTAAAAAATACATACATTTAAAAAAACAATATCAGATACTTTTGAAATTAAGAAGAAAAAAGAAATGATATTTCGAATATTACTTATTTTTTTCTTAGTGTTTTTAATGAATGTTTAGATTGTGTCTTTCATATACTATTTCATACGCCTATCAAAGCCTAGAGAACCATTGCATGACACCTTGGGTCCGGGTTCGATTCCCTGCTAGGGCTTGGATGTTTACTTGTCCTCCCTTCATAGGGGGCAACGCTGGCCGCCCACAGGGTGTCCCCATTATAAAAAAGCTAGTAGTTCGGGTCTTTATGGGAAAATTCTTGACAAGCAAAAGTGGCTGCCGTTGACGGGGAATGCCTATTAAAGCAGTGGCTAGATCTTTAAGGCCCTTGTAAAAGATTTCCCACCCCAATTTGAGTCTCCTCATCAGTTTCTGTTTGTGGATTAAGGCCGATTGATTGCACTAGGGTCCAAAGGCCTATAGGGGGAATGCCCTCCGTCGGGGACTTTCTAAAGGAGCTGTTTTTACCAATAGTTCGTAAAAAAAAAGAACACTATATGATTATTTACTTCAATAGGCACACCCACGGTGGCAACTATGGGGACTTAGCCCCCCCCCCCACACACACACACTAAAACTTGGAGAGTTAGATGCGAAAAATCTTTGAAAATTGACTCTACTGAATTAAAATAGTTTATTTAAAAAAAATGTCTTCCAAGTTTTTTTTTTTTTTTTGCGTGGGGATTAATTTAAAGTGAGAAATATTTGTTTTTAAATAAATATTTACAGTTAGTGTATAAAATAAAGTTGAACTTGGGTACAACATCAATGAAAAGATTCGATAATTATTTATGACTTTATGACGAGTTACGTTGATAATGGGCTTGTGTTCCTTGGGCAAGTGGTGATGAATATTTTGACGTTATAAGAGAGTTGTAACTATAATTGAGCTCATTATAACCGAATTCTGCAGTATTTGTAACCCCAGCCCTCACTAAACCAAAATCCTGGGTGCGTCACTGTTACTTCTCAAATCTATTTTAAAGCAAAAAGTCTCGATTTTGGATGTTCACTGTCTTGTGCTTAGTGCTTAACCCTAACGAAAATACTCTGTTTCTCTGTCTTCCATCTAACTTTTCAGTTAGTTAGTTGGTTTGGCTAAGGCAAAGCTGCACGGGGAAGGTGCCTTGGGTGGTGGGGTTTTTAAGGGGTTCTAACGCTTATTCTTGTTACATCTGGAGAAAAACTCTCAAAACTAAAGACCGTTTGGTCGACAGCCACGCGGAAGACTAGAATCCTGAACCATCATATTTCGGCTATCTACGAATGTTCAGTGTCTTATCCAATCGATACCTTACATTACTTCTCAGAGATAACCCGCATATCGCAGTATATTCTTCCCTCTGGATTAATTACATTTCATTGTTTCCTACGGATTAGAATTCAATGGAATAAATTATTGATCGCCATCCAAGCATTTTCGTTTCCTCTCTGACAATCTAGATGATGTGGAGGTGAAGACATTTTTTCTACTAGACAATACGATTCGTGTCGCAACCACCACTGCGGTTGATCTCCAAGTGTTTTGCACAAAACAATACATTGGTGTTGCAACTATTTTAGCGGTGTCTTTGATGATAGTCTAATGCATATCTGAATTTATCTTGCGCAACTCTGTAACGATTATCTGTTAAAAGCAAAATTCTTTTTTCTGAAAAGTAAGCACAGTATTTAAGAATGACTGAATAGCTAAGAGCTATAAATTATTCAACAATACCCTAGTTCAAATTAAATCAATAAAATGTACCTATAAGCGAAAAACCTTTTCATTGCAAATGATAGATAATTTGTTTAGTACACCGGAAGATAAAATAATATTCGGTTTAACTAAATAAATCTTTCATTTGAAAGACAATCATTTTATATTACTAGTAACAAAAGATTTTGTAGCACTAAATAAATAGAACAGTTTATTTTGCTCAGTGAACAAAAGAAAAAATGAAATTCGTGATTTTCGCCAAAACTCTTGTTAATATAAGAAAACCACTCTATTGAAATTATACCAAAGACATATTCTGCCATTTGTAATTAATTAATTAATTTTATTTAATGGAAGAAGATAAAGTTAAGGAGTTTTTAATTAAAAACATAGTTTTAAGATAATAATTGTTTAGGTTTATTCCAGCGCGCACACTTAATGGTATGGAATTAGAAATTGAATAATAGCAATTAAGAAATTAATTAGAATAGTTCTTTGCTTTATTTTCTCAAAATGTCTCTTCAACATTGTTATAAAGAAGTTGAAACTTCGGTTTGTCTGTATATATATATAGAGAGAGAGATGCGAACAGCTTTAAATAGCAATGTATTCGCTCGTTCGTTCAGTTCAGTATATGAATGAGTTATGAGTTGAATAATAATAATAATGAGTTGAATAATAATAATAATAATAATAGTAATAATAAAACTAAAATGTTGAATGTGTGTTGTTGAAAGTTTTTAGTGTAAAATATAGTTTGAAAAAATAAAGTCTTTCTTTCTTTCTACTTTTTTCCCCATAAATATCATCCCCAATAAGCATAAGAGCCTTGGAAGAAACTTTGTTTAAAGATTTTTTAACTTATTATTTAGGGGTTTCAGCGAGACTAGAAGAGTCAGAGATTTGCAGTTGCTTTGGCATTTTAACATGAAGAAAGTATGTATTATCATGAGATCTCGTCCAAACATTTGCGAAAAATGGGTACATTTTAGGATTCTTTTGTTTTTAATGAGGAGATGAAAATTTAACCGACAGTGTAACATTTATTTGAAACTTATGTACTTAATTAAATATTGATAAAGATGATATTGATGATTTTTACATCATTATTTATTTGCTAATTAATTTTAATTACAATGGCACTTGAAAGTTTTAGAAAAATTAAATTTTCTTATTTTGTAGTTGTGAATGTATTTTTATTTTCTTTAAGGAAAAATACTTGTACTTTTCTCAACGCTGTCCTTTTTCTTAAACTTGTCTTTACTGATTGATTTTATGACTGACCATGTGTCTGTATCGATATTGGTAAGGAAGAAAAGCAAATTTTCCATAAGAAAAGTATTTAAAAATCAGCACTTATACTTTTGATTCAAGCAAAAAAATTTTGTTATTCAATTTTCATTTAAGGGGTTTTTCCTCCCTTTTAATATGTTAGTGTGTATAGGAAATCGTAATTTGGTGTTAGATATAACATAAATATAGGTAATATAAAAAGTCTCATTAAATTAATTTTCTTTCAGATTGCTTATAAAAGCACAGTGTCGGAAAAGAAAAGTTGACTTTCGATGGACAGTTATGCTAATGACAGTTAAATTGTGTTCCAAAAATACCAATAGCATATTTTCATAGAAATTTCGGGTGTGTATACTGATCATTCCATTAGTTCGAAACGCTGGGAAGATTTTAGGTGTATTATTCAAGTTTTAAGAAATGCTCTAAATGTGACTTGATATAGGTGCGCAAGACTGTTGTGGCGGATACAGAATTGTTATCGTTATTTTAGAAAACCTAGATGAAAAAAGGATAAAATATCGCTTTAGGGTACCATTTTGCTTAATTGTATATTCTGTTTAGGTTTTTCTTCTTTAAAAAAAAAATTAAAAAATTGGCGCGTACCTGCTATTTTTTGTACGCCTACGTCAAATCATTTACTCGTTTTCTTTCTTTTTTTTCGCACGTACAGCAAACGTAAACGTTTAATTTATAGATGCTGACTTCAGACAATTTTTCACTCCACACTTTAGGATTTCCAGGTTAATAGCAAAATTTTCCCAAATATTGTTTTCCGTGACTTTTACTGCTGTTAAAGTGACATTTCAGCTTTTCTTAACAACTGGCAACCCTGTATACGCCAAAAAACCTTCCAGATTCCGAACGAATAGCATGATCATTATCCACACCCGCATTTCCATGGAAACATGCAACAGTTTCTTTTAACGCGCAGTTTAACTATCAGCAGTATTACTGCCAAATTAAAAACAAAAACTTTCTTTTCTTTTTTTTTTTCTTACATTTGAAGCTGAGACCGCTTTTTCAGAAAAATCATGTATGATAATGCGCAGCAGATTCCAAAACCTCGGCCTAATGTGGATCGAAGGGTGCCGAGTTTTCGGCAATGGGAATTAAAAAGAATAATTACGAGTACTTCCTCGGAAAATACAGTATAATGTACTTGTATGCTTTGTTTTCCCGAGAATCTAACAGAGAATAGATAAACTGATCAAATACCCTTGAACGACAACAACAACAACAACAAAAAAGTACACCCTTTCAAAAAAGGATTCGAGTATAAAAAGGAAATTAATGAATTCACAGTGTACAATAATTTACTTAATGAGACAGATATCAGGAAAAATACTTTATGAGGGTATAAATCTGTCTATAAAAAAAAAAAAAAAAAAAAAAAAATAACCAACCGACTTTGCAAAAATTGGCTACTTTTTTTTTAAAGTGATGACCAGACCGCGGATTATATGCAATAGGGAATGCAATCCCGCACTGCTTTTCGTCCTGCGGGATTTCGGGATTGAGATTCATTGATCTCGTGGGATCCCGCAATCCCGCGGGATTGACATTTCATTTAGCTAGGACTTCATTTCAACAAAAAAAAGTAAGATTTTAAGCACTATGAAGTTAAAATTTAATAATAATAATTAATCTTATGAGATAATTAATACAATAACTTACAGCAATATGAAAATATAACCATGATTTTCAGAATAGTATACTGTTATGTCTTATGTTAGTTGCTAAAAAATGAGGAATTTACAGAAATATACAGTTTATAGATATGCTCACATATTTACGTTATTTTCCTAGTTGAATAAAAAAGAATGGACAAACTCGAACAAAGCCAATGAATCATTTCCTAGTCTAGATTTAATTTTAGTAAAATAATTAAAAGTGTGGATTATATAAGAAAATTAAAAACTAAAATGAAAACATTTTATAATTAATTCGTGACTTTTCGCTAAGAGATAAAATAGTATGAAATATTTCAGTTCATTTGGAGGATGGGAATTTTGCGAAAAATTTAGATTACAATGCTTAGATTTAGATGTTCGATCCAGACTCCCATTAGAAGATAATTTAAAAAATAAAACTTTGAATTAAAATTTGTAATTATTGATTCATTTATTGTTACATAAGAGATATAAATATGTAAAACTTTTCGGTCTATTAATTCGGAAAGCAGCGTGAAATTGTAATAAAAATATTTTTTTTCTCAGTGTCAATTCCGCGGGATTAGGATCGTAATCCCGCGGGACTAGTCCCGCAAACATATTGTGGGCGATCCCGCAGGATCCCGTTCCCGCGGGATCGGGATTGCATTCCCTAATATGCAATTGTGGTATGCAGGGGTTTTCGGTGATTTTGCATAAACTGATGTATTTTCTCTGTTGGATGCATATTTCAATCTCTTTAGCTTTGACTTTACAACTCTTATTTACTTTCCTTTCAGTATTTTTTATTCTTTAACTGTTTAAGTACCACGCTTTGAAAAATTTATACAACCTCAGGTTCCCAGCAAAATAGCATACGCTAAATAATTTTATTTATGGTAAGGACATGTGAATTACCGGAAATAGTAGAACCATCCAATGCTAAATATTATAAATACTCTCCAGTGACATCCGTTGATGTTGAAAGAACATTTTCAGTATATAAAATGATTTTAGATGATAAAAGACAAAGGCTTATTACTATTGAAAATCCCCCCCCCTAAAAAAAAACAACTTATTTGTGTATTGTAACAAAATTACTGAAAGCAGTTTTAATCCGTATTTCGTATCACTAAGATTGTGAATAAAAATCGATTCTGCTCTAACCCATAAACAGACTTCGTTATTTCTTATTCTGTCTGTTCATGATGTATTCAAGTTTCAAAAAGATAAAAAAAAAAAAAAAAAAAATGTGTCATAATTGTAAGCGATAGAAAATACTTTTACAAATAAATACGTTTTTATTTTCTGTCAATATGTGCATATTTTTTAAGTTATTTGGTGCTTATTTCTAGATTTTTAGTACAAATTTTAAGATTTTTTTAATGCATATTTGTATGCATATTTTGTCATTTTTTAAGTGCACATAATCAGTGGTCTAGTGAGTAATAACCTGATGTCTTCCACACTCTACATCCGCGTTTTGCTGCTTCATGATGAATGTTAATGGTCACGCGAGTTAATGAAATACGGCATTGGTTTGAATTGGCATGTGGCATTGAAAGGGGGGGGGGTAAAAATGTTTTATATTGTACAAAATATTTTCATAAAGATGATACCTGGATTTTCTTGAAATTTTCAAGGGGACGATTGCCCCCCTGATTGCCTATTATGGAGTTATAAAACTCTATGTAGCCTATGGAATGCGGTACCTTGAACAGGTCCGTCTGTGCGCGAGGATTTTTCCCCTGACCGGGTGTGGCCGAGTTATCCGGATTGCCGGGTTATCGAGTGCCGAATTCTCGGGACTCAACTGTAATAACGAAATGCTCATATTTTCGCAAGAACATTTTAAATTTCATTTTACTGGAATAAAAATTGGGTTAATTAATCAACACTAATATTATAAAGAAATTTTACAAAATGTGTTACAGTTGAATATCTATTTTTTTTTTCGGTTTTTTAAATTTTTTTCAGGAGTGAAATTCAAATCTAGAAATTTTATATTATTATTTATGTTCTAATTAGTTTAGATTCGTACTTGGAAATTTCACAAATAATTAGTTTTTTAAAAATAGTTTCTATTTATTTGATCGTATTATTGCTTATTTTTATATTTGTTATTCTGGTTAAAGAGAAATACTTATATTTTTTCCACAGTTACCTTCTTAAATCTCTAATGGCCCCTTTATTAATTAACACAGTGTTTTCATAAATTTACTTTAGAAACGAAGCAAGAGTAAGTATGGAAAAACATCTTCACAGGTGATATTTAATTTACATACTTATTATTTTTATTTATTTATTTGTTTATTTATTTTGAGAAATACTTAAAAAAGGACATTTTCGGTTTAATAAAATGTTCACTTTTATTCACTTTTGAAGTTTTTTTAGTCTGTAAGTCCTTCTTTTTAGATTTCGCATTTTATAATGTAATAATGTTTCCCCTTAAATAATGTTTCTATGATAACAGCAGTATATAACAGTTTTTCTGTTTAATTGATTTGCCGAAAATGATTAATTACGGCCAATACCTTTCTTTTAGACTATTTATTAGGCAGTTGCAAGTTTATGCCCCTTTCACAGAAATCATGTACGTTTTTAAAATTCACATTAAAAAAATTCATATTAAATTTTATTTTGCTGTAGTAAAAATTAGCAGAATTAGCACAAATACTATAAAATGTTTACATAATGCACTACAGTTAAACTTGCACGGATTCTTCTGATTTTTCAGTGGCCAAATTCAGATCTAAATTTTTATTTTTAATCCTTTTATTAAATATATTAATTGTTAAGTAAAGGGAAATAAATATAAGTTGACTTGTTATTTGCAATTTTTCAAAATCTTTATCCCTTAAGAGAATCGAGTTGGAGGGAATTCCTTGTGCATTTTCACTTATTTATTTATTTTTTGCATGTATACGTTTATCCCATAGAGTCAAAACTTTAATGAATAGAAACTATTAAAGCGAAATTTAACTGTATCACTCCCACTGTTGCAAGGATACAAAGAGATGGAAGCAAACAATTTGAGCTTGGATTAACTCCCTTCTTGTGAGCGTCTTTCTTGGCAGAAATTAATGCCTCCTTCTATGTAGTATTACATAGTGCACGAGCATATAGTATTACATAGTACATGTGCATATAGTATTACATAGAAATAAATTTATTTTCGCTTCCAGGAAAACTTATCTTTGCATCCACACTGTAAAAAAGTCTGTCAAATATTACGGGGGGAAAAACTGTCAGCCAGGACTCCGGATTTCTGTAAAATAAACTGAGAATCTCTAAAAATTATGAAGACTTCTGTAAAACATACGGAAATAAACTGGCATTCTGGCTGACAGTTTTTTTCAAGAATTTTGACAGACTTTTTTCTTACAGTGCAGAAGAGGCATTTTAATTTCTCAAGAGCGCTTGGTCAGTTTCGTGGTGAGACCAATTAGTGATAGATCTCGTTATCTGCCGAAGAATGTTATCAGATAGAGATAATATCAGTCGCAAGAAAATGCCACATAACTATTTTTGGTTAAGGAAGGAACTTCAGGTTCTTATCAGATCTGCTTACCGATAATCAGGTACCGCATCGCTAACTGCTCCGAAGTCGTGCAAAGGGTTTGCGTATTGAGCCCCGTCTTGGTTTGTTCCATAAACACAGTCTGTCCACGGTCTTTCGCCAAACATCTTGGCACTCATCTAAACACGTAACTGAAGCACGTGCCGACAGAAAATGTTATTCAAAATCAGGATTTTTTTTGTTTACTAGGAAAAAAAAAAAGGAACTAAGTACAAATCGGATTGGCGAGATCCGAAAATTCACCTCAGACTTTTTCGATAACTGTTGTTTAGGAGAATAGCTGTGGGTTCCAGCGATACGATAGGTAACTGATAGTGGCCTTGGAGATTATCGCGTTTAACCCCACGTGCTCTTTGATTATGTAGGCACTGGAAATGGTTAATTGGGATTTTGCTTAAATCCCAGAGCTTTCGGGACCATCTGCTTGTGTTTGCTGGGAGTAAAGTAGCCGGAAGAATCCCAAAAATCGATCGCGACTACGCAAAAAAGAAAATGTGCTGATAAACGGGATAGGAGGCGTTGCGAAATAATGATAATCTGTCATTTTCACAATAAAATAAAATGCATTACACGTAGGTTCGATAAAATTTTCCTCTCAGCGACGTTCTGAAATGTAGTATAAAAACATATATAAGATTCTCACTTGCAATAGTAAGGTAGATTTGGGTCAGTTGTAACTTTAGCAAGTTCTTATCGATGCTTACATAATTTAATGCAAATACTCAACGCAAATTTGAGATTGTCATCACGGAATCTTCACAGATATTTGCATAAATTCTGTTTTGGAATAATAGTTGACACGTGACTAGAATTTTAATGACGATACGTCAGCACAAAGTGCTACAGTTGTAAAGTTAGTCCTGGTAAAAATGCAACAGTTTCTTAACTGTATATAAGTTATAATTATAGAAAATGCAAATGAATTTGGCATAACATTTCTAACCGTATTTCTTAAAGCCAACATGCTTAAAAAAAAAAAAGTTATATAATTTAATGAGTTATATCATGGAGTGACATGCTTAAAAAGCAAAAACTTATTGAAACGGCTTTTTACTAAGGAGCATATAAAACATATTATCCATTATAGAACACAGACATTCATCTGACATCTTTGCAGTTCCTGTCTTCGTATTGTTACAAAGTACTCTAATGCCATCACTTGTCTTGTAAAAACTATGTCATGCACGAAATATGGAATGTTTCAGTTGACGCGTATTTCTTTTGACTAACGTCTGCCCTATTAAAAATGCATGCAAAAACTTTAAGGTGAGTGAAAAATAACGAGAATTTGAATTGGCATACATAATTTATTCAAAGGTGTAATGCTTGTACACACAATGCGAAAGAAAAATATAATAAAAAATCAAGCTTTAAACCATTTAAAATCAAAGTATTTTAAATTTTTTAAAGGTTGAAAAGAAAAACAAAGCATAAATTTTAGATCATATAAAATCTTTAAAACCACCTATAAAAAATTAGAAATATTTAGTAATAGTAAAAATGAGACGACAAATGCGGTTTTTTTCCCTATTAAAAAGTAAGAACTTGGATGGTATGATTTGTGACCAGAGAAAGAATGTTTTACAAAACATATACTGTAAAGCATTTTGGCATGGAGATGTTTTATTTTATTATGTTGTTCAGTATGGTGTCGGAGATATCGTTAACTTTTCTAGAAAATTGAATTTTGAGACACGTAGCTGTCTCATTGACCATCTTTTGCCATACGCAAATAGGAATAGATGTGAGACGAGACGAGACTGACATCTGAAATTGTTATGTGAGGCCAGGTAGACATTTTATCATTACTATACATAAATTTTGTAAGACGAGACAAAGGTGTGCAGCTGTCTTACGAGACGAGACAGGTTTATCTTTTGTCTCGCGTTGCATCCCTCGATCGCAACATTGTTTCGAATCGCGTTGCATCCCTGATTTATAAATATAAATTCCGTTTAACCGATGTATTGATAGAAGGAAAATAACCCGTGATATTTATATATTTGTAAACCGAAAGTTGTTGCTATCTGGTGAATCCTAAACAGCAATTGAAAGATTTATCATTTTTCGTATTGTCTCTTCAATCTTCTTCAGATGATTTTATATTTTGTTTAAAGCAAAGGGAAGAAGAAAAGAAAATACAACATTTCCCTTATATTTATGAATTTATCCCAGGTATATTTAACTACAGAAACAACAAAGGCTTATTTTCTGGATTCTATACAACATGTGTCACCCCATTAGATTATCATACATATTAAAAAGATGATAACTTTATCGATAAAAACAAATCATCTTCAGCCATTTTGTTTACAACAAAGGTCACGATAACCATTCCTGCCAATCGTACTTTCTGTTTCTCGTTTCCATTTCTTCTCACCTGTATCGGATTAACTCATCCTAACTATTTTAACCACGGAGGACCCCGTATCGGGAACACTACGAGTATATTTAACTTATATCATGGTGAGAAATAAAACATAAGGGATCAAAGATCACCTTGGTACACGGATAACTTGCGACATTTATCAGGGAAACCATTGTTTCCAACTGGGTTCCTTCTCTATCTCCCCTTCCTTGAGTCAACAGATCAAAGATCTCACGCTAAATTTGCGAGCCATTGGTGGTTCTGCACCTCCACGTGATCAAATATGATATATATTTTATCATTTGAATGGTTAATCGAAGATTCTACGATATCGTATGTTTAATGTAAAACAAATTCAGCTACTGTGTCGCGTAATAACTGATAAAGAGACAGAGGGTATAGGAGCTGAATCGAAAAACATGGTCTTGATGAAGAAACTGTATAAATTTCCGTCTCCTTTTCTTTCCATTGAGATAAACTTCTTGGAGGAATATTTTTTATTAAGATTGAAAATTTTTAAAATGTCTTCACTTATGTACAGAAGAATCTCCTATATGAAAATATAATCTGGTCCTGTAAATTTGGGATAAAGAAATATTAAATCTTGAATGGATTGAATGAAAATAGAACTAAAACAGAAGAATGGCCAAGCCAATGAGCAGATAGTTTCCACACATGCGGAGTCCAATGTATAGCTCTGAAAAATATTAAGTATTAGTTGTATTTATACAACTTAGAAGTCTCAATAAGCTTTTGCTTATTTATTTACCTTTCATAGACCAAGGTTTTTTTTTTTTTTCCCGATTCCACCGCCATCTTTAAAATAATCACATACAGGAAGCAATGTGCGTTCCATTTCTATCTATTTTAAAACGAAATATTAAATATTAACAGAAAATGTCACTTTCCCTTCAAAAGAAAGAAAGAAAAAAAAAAAAAACACTAAATCAGGATACTGAAATCTTTTCTTTTTCTTTTGCTTTATTCTTTTATTTTGTTTCATAATCATCATCATCATCATTAGTAGTAGTAGTATCATCGTCCTTGGTTCTTATTCTCCAGCATTTACTAAGTAAATAATAATTACCCGAGAATAAGAACCAATAACGAACTAGAGAGTCTTATCAAGCATAGATACATAAAAAAGTTCATTAAGGCACAGAAACTTTCATGGCATGGGCAAATTGAGAGACCACCTGACAAATGAGTGGTAAAGATCCTGAATTAGAAACCGATGTGCTAAGAGGCAGGCCCAAGAAATGATGGATGATGTTTTGATGGACATAAAAACACTACAGATCTCCAAATTTAAAATTAAAGCCAAGGACAGAGCTATCTGGAAAACATTGCGCATCAAGTTAAGCACCACACTAGGCTGTGATGCCCTTAAAGAAGATTATTATTATTATTATTATTATCATTATTATTAGTGTTGTTTTTGTTGTTGTTGTCATTATGCTGATAGAGTTTCTCACAACACAAGTGTCTCATTTATAGCAATTTCTAGCCTGAAAAATTTTCTTTAATAAATGTCACAATATAAATTTAAAAAATTGTTTTCTTTATGTAGGGCCTTACTTTTACTACTCAAATAGATGAGTATTACATTTTACCTTAGAACAGGAGCATAATTTCAACTTTCTAGAGCCTAAAAAAAAAGGCGTAACATTATTAGTACTTTACAAAAGTGCGAATATATTACTAAAAATTATTAAGAAATTGGTTTTGAGTTCAGATAAAAATAACCTGCGCTTTGTCAGAAATAATGTGAATAAATCAACGAGAGCAATTACACAATATATTTTAAACTAGATATACCCTGTTTACGCGTTGCTGTGGTGCAGTCTGGTTAAACGAGGGGGGGGGGGGATAGCGCCAAGTTCCACCGACAATTGCACTGAAATATAAGACATATGAGAAATAGAATCGTTCAGGTCCACCTGCCATAGGCCTAGCAATAGTGCCAAAAATAAGCAATCGTTGAAGGACTTTTGAAATTTGTGATTTTGTGAACAAACGAACATTTAGATTTCTATTTAAATTGATAGATAAATAAGGGAGAGCCGTCTAATATGGACCCCTTAACAATGAAACGCTCTAAATATGTGTGGATTTAAATTTTTAAAGCCTAATTTTCAAGTTGAGAGGCAAGATATATGAAGGGCATAGTACGAGATTTTATCTGATGGTGAATTATCGAAACTCAGATATTGGCAATTTTCATTTTTACTTTCCGAACATGTACCATGTAAGGAAAGTATTGTAATCATGAAAAAATTCGACTTCGAGATTTTGGTGTTTTTACACGTTTTGAGGTCTTCTGAATCCATTTATGCTATTTTTACGAGATGTATGTATGTATATGTGTATGTGTGTTTGTGTGTATGTGAGTGAACACGATAGCTCCTGAACGGAGCATTCGATTGAGCTCAAATTGGATATATATCTCATAAACCACCGTCGCAAGACCGGTATTGATTTGGGTGTGTATAGGACTTATAGTTTTTCTACAGGGCTACGACAAAGATTTCTCTTACATTATGGCCTATGGGGGAAAATTCTTGAAAGTGCGCTAGCGTTTAAACGGTATATTCGATTGAGCTCAAATTGGGTATATATGTTATAAACCACTATCTTAAGACCCATATTAATTTGGATGTGTATAGGACTTATAGTTTTTCTACAGGGCGATGACAAAGATTTCTTTTACATTATGGCCTATGGGGGAATTTCTTGAAAGTGCCCTAGCGTTTAAACGGTAGATTCGATTGAGCTCAAATTGGGTATATATGTTATAAACCACCGTTGCAAGACCGGTATTGATTTTGGTGTGTATAGCACCTATAGTTTTTCTACAGGGCTACGACAAAGATTTCTTTTACATGCTGGGCTATGGGGGGAAATTCTTGAAAGTGCACTAGAGTTTAAACGGTACCTTCGATTGAGCTGAAATTGTGTATATATGTTATAAATCACCATCTTAAGACCGGTATTGATTTTGGTGTGCATAAGACTTATAGTTTTTCTACAGGACTACGACAAAAATTTCTTTTATATTATGGAATAATGGCATATGGGGAGAAATTCTTGAAAGTGCGCAAGCGTTTAAATGGTGCATTCGATTGAGTTTCAATTTGGTATATATGTTTGAATTATTCATCGATTAAAATTTATTTAAATGCTTGTTAATGATCTTAATCGTATAAGTGTTCGGAAAGTCCAGTGGAGTCACTCCAGATTTTTTGAGAAGTGGTCCATAGTACTCAGACATGAATGTACGATCCACATTACACGATCGGAAGTGGTCCGTAATATACGACACTTAGAACAGCACACGAAGATTCATAAACTAAAAGTCTACCTACCTGCTATATCGATTATCCAGAATTTCGATTTTTACAATTTTCTATTAAAATTTCCATTTCATGAACGCAACACAATTGTGTTGTATTCATGAAGTGTCATTTCCTTCATGGACGCTGACGGAAACATAAAAAAAACGTTTTCGCACAACGCATACACGTATCCCTCTAGCAGATAGAATGAGAGTTACGACGTCTAACCATATTACACGCTGGCAGATATTATATTATTATCTTCCCTAGATTCCCATACCTGAAATAAAGCTCTCAAACACCCTTCCCTTACGGGTGTTCCGTCTGAAAAGCAACCGTCATCACAGGACTTCTGAACAGCTTTAAAGAGAAAACAATGATGTTAAACACCAGAAAAAATTGATAGAGCTTCTTCAACCAATGTACTATGGACTAATATCAGCAGTGAAGCTGTATGCTTCATTGCAGCTTTCAGTAAAAATGGATAAGCATAAAAATCACCTTCAAAAATGGCTCAAGGCGTTACCTGTTTTCGGAAATATGGCTAGATCCCGTATTTTTATAATTTTTTTCTGAGTGTTTTGCAACTTCTATAGGTTCATGTTTGTTCCCAGTGAGACTTGTTAACATTTTGAGATCAGACATGACACATTCAGACTTGAGACATTCTAAATTTTTACCAGTCTGTAGCGTAATTAATTTTCTTTAATCCTGTTCAAAAGTTGCATGATTTCCAAAAAAGAATAGCCTTAATCTACCATGTTTTCAATCCCTTGGACGAAAAATAGGAATTAGGAAAATCGGAAACGGCTTGATCCAGCTCCCACATACTTTGTCAATGACGCAGAAAAAAAAAAAAAAAAGCATTTGTATACTTGTCACAGGTGACACATCTATAAAAAAAGCATGTAAAATCTCGCGCGTATACAAATGTGACGTTGTGTCAAAATTTCAAAGCAGTCGGTGAAGAATCGGGAGATTTGAAGTTTACATTTTTATTTATATAGATAACCATATTTTTAGATCATATTCTTTGTTTGCCAAAAACACCCTTAATTAGCAAAAAATCTGACTATAATGGAAAAACAATCCATTTATAAGAGTATTTACTAGACTGTTGTATGCTATTTTCAATCATCGTAAGATTTTTCTGGCCACAAAGGGATTGCTTCTGAATCTGCTGTCGAAATTATCTTATATTCCAAAAATGTCGTCTCATTCTTTAATGAGTATTAAAAACTAATAAAAGTAAAATTTGGCACCAGCTGCAAGAACAAAGTTTTGTTACGGTATGTAATAGTACTGGATAATGAATGGGTATTGCTGATCACTATAAGCATAAGCAACAACTGCAGCAACTAAGATAAAAGAAGAAGAATCAATCAGTAAGGCTGATTCTTAAAATTTAATATATATAATAAGACATATCTCGCATAAAAATATAACAGCTATTAGCAAGAATTAGAAACCAGATTTTGAAGCCAAATAAAGTGCAAGAATTATTGTGATAATATAATGGAGCGGAATTTATAACCACTGTCACCATCGTCAGGGGCCACAAACAGTGGATTATAATTTACAGCAAACCAAATAGTAGGGTTTCGGTTGTGTGGCATATCAGAAGAGATATTAACTCCACACATCTGGGCCCTACCCTACTATATAAAGGAAAGAAGAAATCAAAAAAGATAACAAAAATTAGAAATAGGAATTATAATTTTACATACCAGACCTTGAGCACATGGAAATTTCATTTGAACAATTGATATGTGTTGCCAATGCTAAGAATTGTAAAAAGTGAAAAATGGTGTTGCCACTAAATAAAAGTGTAAAAGTGGAAAGAAGAAAGTATAGGAGTTGCCAAATACTATAAGGTTATATTATTAAATTTTAAGAATATCCAGGTATATTAATATAATAAATATATATTGAATAATAATAAATTAAAATGATTGAATAAAATAAATAGTATAGCAAAATTAAATATAACATATTGTTTAAAAAATATAATGATTATTATTATTGACAAAGTATGTATAATAAGTTATGGTATGACAGAAGATTAATCTAGTAAATAAGAAAAAAATAAAAAATAATGTTTAGGACAAAATAATCACAATATAGGAACCCCGTTTTTTTTTTCTTTTTTTTAATCCCTCCAGATATATATATGCATGCATATACACATCCAAATTGTTTTTAAACATATTATTATTATTTTTTTTAATTAGAAAAACTTCCTCCGCCCGACCCAACCATCCAATTACAACCTTAAAACCCAAACCCCACCCAACCTCCAGTAAATTAACAAAGACCTTAGACACATCATTATCAAGAATTGTGTATAATAGATATTAGGAACTTCGTGGGATAGTTGTATTGTCTAGCTGACAGAAATAGAGATTTAAAATTGGAGACTTTAAAATCATCAGAACATAGAAACTTGATTCTACAGCAGTGATTATAGATGATATTGCGAAATACAGATTTATGTAAGCAGGAGGAAAAATGAGTAAAGCTATTTACTTTAAAGCTAAAATCTTTACGCTTATCATAGATATTGAATCTAAGGCTATTTCTAGGAGTGATGGAGATACTTAGATCTAGAAAACTAACAGAATTGTTAAGCATATCATTTTTAATTAATTCCAGAGCAGATGGATATTTTATGGGGAAGATAATGTTATTATTATTAGTAGTGTTTACAAGTAAGATATCATCTATATATCGTTTAAGAATGATGTGTGTATTAGTATATTCTTTTTCATAGTAATATAAGTAAAGATCTGCAAGGTAACTAGATGCTGAACCACCTTGTGGTATACCATGATTTTGTAGATATATTTTATTGTTATGTAGAATAAAAGAGGGCAAAATTAAAATGCATCACAAAAAAAAAAAAAAAGTTAAAGAAACGCGACTGCTTCAGACCGCATTATGGAGCACCTCCATTTACAGAGCTACTCTGGCACAGTACGTATTAATATACATGCGATGAAGCAAGCTCTCCCTCATCCATCAGAAAGCAACAGTCGATAATCAATTGTTGGTAAGCTATGCATTCCAAAGCTATTCTCTTGGGTTATCAAGCACACAGAATGCCATATTCTGATTGCCGGCGATATGATCTCTAATATAATAGTTTTCCGACGTCATATATTCGCTATATAACGCATCCGCACTCTGCCAGAATAGGCCTGTTTAATTTGAGTAAGCTGTGCAGAGTCGAACCCGTTACGACGAAGTCGATGGGTAGCAAAAGCTTTTTCGTATTACCGAAATTCGTGTTTACCGATAAAACTGCAAAATGTGATTGGGGAGTTTTTTTCTTAAAAGAAATTTCGTGCTAAGCGTTTTTGTCTTAACGAGGTTCGGCTGTATATCGAATGTCGGATAGATATGTGATTAGCATTGGCTTTTTCAGAAAAGTTGTTTTCAATAAAGGCTTTTCTGACTGAATACCATTTAATAGTAAACCTCTTAATAAAACTTGTGCGGTGTTAGACAAATCATAATTTTAACCTTTAAATGCATAGCGATGCATATCTTCATCTCATGTTTTAAAATACATTCACTGCCGGATTAGAGTAGAGGCTAATTTTCTTACGTCAATTTCTCAGATAAAATACAGTTTTTGATAATAAATGATTCATATCGTGAATAATAAGAATTTCACATATTTCTTTCAAGCTGCGTGATTTTTTTAAATTAATTAGTTATTCACAAAACTTATATAGGAAATTTAGCTTCCACTCGTGGCTATCGAGTGATCGGCAGCAAACGTCTTTAAAATTCGAGCATTTAAGGGCTAAAATAGTAATTATGTATATTAAAGGCAATGCTCCTATGCATGTTTCTTTAGAGTAAAAAATAACTGAACCGATTATATATATTGAAGGTATGTTCATATGCGTGTTTCTTTCATAGACTAAAATAATTACTGAATCGATTCAAGCGCGGTTTCTGCGAAATGTTCCCTGTTGTCCGGAAAAGATTTCAAGTTATTGAAATCCTGAATCTTACCAATAGAAAGAAAGTTAGGACCCTGAAGGCTCTTTTCACACTCACGTTTCAAATTTTCTCTCACCGCTAAGAGCTAGAGAGGAATCTTTCCGGTCTCGTGTAATTCTCGTTCAAGACCTGCTTTACGATCATGCGCTTTCCTCAAAATAGCACCAAAATATGCCAAGCTTGACAACTTTCTGTGATACAGTAAAGAACCTTTTATACGCCTTTCAAGGGACCGATCTGAAAAGATGTATAAATGAAACATTAATAAACAACTTTGATTATTACATGTTCAACGCCGCTAATGCAAATTTATGTAAATATAATAGTTGTATGTTTTTAAGGTTAGTAGTAAATTACTTCATATTAGTTTTTACCTGAAAACAATATCTAAATTAAAAAATGCAGTAAAATAAAAAATTCTCATAAAAGTGAAACAAATCCTACATTTATTGGACAATATCTAATACTGCATACATTTGATATGAATGTAATATACATTGAATACCATGAGGTGACTGTTTGATATTGAATTTAATAAACCATTCGTAGTCGCTTGATGTGCTGATTGTCTGTAATCATTAGTTACAGCATTAAGGATTAAGTTAAGTTCATGAAATTTCTTTTCCCTCGTGTTCTGATAGGCAAAGTAAGTTCTAAACTTTTTAATATAGTCAAATGCGTCTTTAAAAGAAGGTTGTTAAACGTACAAATCTCCACAATCCTTCATTTGACATTATATTTAGGACAAGTTTCTCCCTAAAGAGTAAAAGAGACAACATTTTTGAAATTAAGGAAAGTTTAAAACGACGTATAACCGATATTATGCGTCGTATAAACGAAACATTTCTGTATTAAATAAATATGAATGAATCGGGACTTCACCACTAAAATGACGTATAAACGACAAAGGTATAGACGGTCCTTTACTGTATATCAAAAAGTATGGGCTCTAAAATATGGTTTAAACCAAAACTGATGTTGTGGGACTAAGGCCAATTATCTGCACGAGGGATCTAGGCCTATGGGTGGGGTGCCCTCCATGGAGATCTTTCTTGGATCTTAACCCATATTTCTCTAAGTTTCGGAGAAAACCACGGAAAACTCAGAACGGTTAGATCGACGGACGTGCAATGGGACCCGAACCCGGGACCTTCACACTTCGCCGGTCTACCATTTCCAGTGACATAAATACTGTGCCATGATGAGGCTAACTCAAAACGGAAGCCACTTTGACGCCATCTGTTTATAACTAACGTAACGTTACGTATTATACTAACGTATGCGGTACCAAAATCGACGATATTTCTAGACTACAAATGGCAACAACTATACATAAACCTTAGCGGTTACTTATTCATTACCCACCACTTATTAGACCATCACTCCAGGGGAGATCCGTATGTAAAAGGTGAGGACCGCATTCTGACTTTGGATATATGTTCTAATGGTCATGGACTTCAATATATGATGCCAGAATGTATTGAAGTGCAAAAATTCTCTTGCTGCCTACTTTTGTACATATTACCAGCCACATTTTTATTCGAAAATACAAAAACTTTCCGTAATCTCATTCAAATGTATTTGTGTATCTGTACATAATAAATAAATAAATAAATAAAGTTATTTATAGATACATGAAAAAATGAGTTCCGAAAGGAGATCCACATGCAAAATTTGAGGATTACGAAGGATGATTTTTTACGAAGCAACTCCATGTCGAAGAACTTTTTCTGGAAGTTTCATAAAGAACATTGTTGCTTCATTTATTACGGTGTGTAGTGCATCTTATGAACAATCATCCTGAGTTTTTTTGAGTCCTTAGCGCAATTAATTTATTTTCCTTGTGTACTACAAGTCCATAAAGAAGATTTCGTTGCTTCGAACAATGCCCTTAAAACCTTGCCGGTTCAATTTTTTTTTCGAGTTGGAGCGCCAAAAAATGTCAATTTTTTTAATGCATATTTTGATATAGATATATGTTTAAAACATAATAACACTATTCTGATATAAGATTTCCTAAATTGTGTATAGTTCTACCTTCTAGTGGTCAGAAAAGTAAATAAAAATGTTTGAAAGCAAAACGAAATAATTCGGCAAAGATTAAGTGAAAAAAAAATCCTATTGCCCACACTGCAAAAAATTTTCGTAAAATTACAGGATAAGAACTGTAAATTTTACAGCACTTGTACCATTTTTCGTGTTTACGGTAGAACTACGGTAAATCGACAGTATTTGATCCTTAAAAATACGGTATATGTGCCGTTTCTATTGTTAACGGCAGTTATAGTATAGTAAATTTACGGTACATGTACTGGTCCCACTGCTGCCAGTACATGTACCGTAATTTGGGATTGAAATTTTTTGCAGTGCAAGCTGCAGTCGAGATAATCCAGAATGGAACGTTTTACCAGCTCGGGCAAATCCGGGAAGGGGTTAAGCAGGTACAGGAGGCAACGCAGGTATTGCAAATAATGCACGTACTGTAGTAAGAGAGGGGGGGGGGGAGGCTGGAGCAAGAATGAACCAGAAGATTGTGTGGCAACATCTTATTTAGTCTTAAGAAATCATTCCACCAGCCAGATCCTAGACCTCATATTTTGCATGCGAAAGTACCTCTGTCTCTTGCACCATATAGCCAACTTTACCAAGTAAATTATTTGCACCTGTTGCCATTAAAATAAACGAAGAAATAAAGTAAACATAAACAGTAGATACAAGGTTGCTATCCTTGACACATTCTAGCATATTTTATTAACTGGTCTGGGAAATAGGTTATATACAAATCTACATAGGAGACATGAAATTTACAATGTCTGTCAACAATTTTACTGTTCCCTTTCCTTGGAGATATTCAATCGCGTCCTTTTCAGTACTAGTTTCTAGACTGTTAAATCCATACTTTATAACATACAATGAAAGCTGTACAACGTTAAAAAAATTTTTTAATTGTATTCTCTCATGTCCTGTTTCTTTTATATTATTGCAACAAGGGGTACATATTAAACAATAGGATAAAAATGTAACCATAGGATGAAAACACCAGGTTTCTAACTTTGGTTCATTAACACAGGTGTTATTAAAATTGAAAATTTACCATTAGCGGAACCATGGGGCTCATAAAAGCTATTCGACAGCACACTCACCACTATTTTGAGAAAGTTTAATTGCAACTGCTGTAATTAAGAAATAATTTTTATTTAATTATGTAGGAATCATTAATTTTTATTATGTAGGAATTTGTACAACACGTTATTACCCTGCAGAGTTATTTCTATAATCATTTTACGAATGGAAATGGCACCAATTATGTCTTTTCATACATTTTGCAATGTCAGTACTTGACATGGCCGGCTTCTTTGATGACACTTAAACTTTGTAGTAACCCTATTCTAACTAAATTTAATGACAAATATTGATGAAACAAAGAAACACGATTTTCGTTGAAATGAGTCCAATAGTTTGACCAACACTGTTCTAAGAGAAATAAGGTATGGGGGGTGGAAAAGCTGGCCCTCTTGGTGCCTAGTTTTCTATAATTGGTGAGATATCGACCAACTGTAATGTTATCCAATGGGAACGTCAAAGATTTATAGTTCATGATCTAATATTAATTGATTAACATTCAACACAGTTCAAAATTTAACACGTAGAAGATGAGTTTTCCACTTCCACTTATTTTAACTTTAGTAGAATAGATACCCCCTGAAAACTCCCCCCCCGAATACAGACATTTGAAATCTGATGACCAAATCCAAAGCCAAAAAGTGGCATTGCCAACTTCAGAATCAAAACAGGACATGACTGTTTGGCGGAACAACTAAAGGATTATTATTCTCAGCACGAGGATTTTTCCAATATGTAATACTAGCAAAATGAACCCAGAACACCATTTTAGATGTTCAGGACTTGATGAAGATTTCTCTTGAAGATAACAACAAAGTGCTTTCAAGCTGTATTGGGATGTTAGAACCTTTTGGCCACAAAAAGTATGTCTACCTACTATTCACCTCATGCATCGTTGGATTTTTATATTTTGCTTCTGTTCTCTATGTTCATTTATATTTTTTCCCCCTTTTACCTTTGTACGTGATGAGATCTTTATTTTGCAAAATGGATTAATATCCATTAAAACCATAGTCACAGCAACATGACAATTTTAAGAAACATAATTAATTTTTGTTGAATGTTTAGTTAAATTTATTAATATAATAGCTTCAATTCGCATTAAACGGGTGAAAAAATATTCATGCTTTATTTAAATATATGAAAAGTTAATATTATAAACAGGAATTTTTTTTTTTTTTTTTTTAAGCCCCTAAATTCAAAAGTTTTCTTCACTGAAATGATTTTGGGGTTGAATAATTAACTATTTAACGGTTGCAAATAATGCAAAATATAGTGAAAAAAATTACCTTTTATGTATTTTATTGTAAAATTTTGCAACTGAATTGATTATCTCACGATTAAATTTTTAATGTTCGCTTACTTAAAAATTAAAATGCGCAAAAGTGCCTGCATTTTGTATTTTAAATGAGCAAATCATTAAAAAGAAAGTTTTTTTTTTTTTTTTTTTTTAATCATAAGCAATTTAGTTTAACTTTAACCAGCACATTTTTACTTTATTAGAAAGTGAAGGAAAGCAGATGAACCAATACACATTTTATTAATTCGTTTACTGATTCATCTTTTCCTTCCATTTTTTGTCAATGAATTTTGATTCATTTCTCTTCAATGATCCTGACAGCTCAAACCTGAGTTATCTTATCCATTGTGTGTTCCTTTATCTTTCGCATTTTCGGAGTAGAAGCTGTGTAGTGAAAATGCGGGGCTTATTTTATGTGCGCAACAGTTTTGAAGTTAATGCAAAGAAGGAGTGGATCCATTAGTAAAGATAAAACGGAATCTGTATAAAATTGATAAGATGATAACAACTCATTTTAGGTTCATGTACACTGGCAAAAATTTACCTGTTATTTAAGAGGTCTTTTCAATATTTCAGTGAGTAGTCAGGCAGTTAGGGCAGATCAAAGGAATGAGAACCACATGGTAATGGTGGGGCGAAATGGTTGTTTCCATTTATTAATAATCATTACTAGTGAATTTTACTATAATTGGAGAAAACGTTATCATTTTTGTATAGAATATTGAACTAAAATCCATAATTAACAGTCATATTTTCTTTTAAAAAAAATCGGAGAATCAACTGTTTTTGTTATAAATGAAGAAAGCTTATTAGCATTTTGACATCTTTTAAGATATTTTTAATTGGTGTATGAAAACAGTGTTTTTAACCCAACATTGGCATGTGATTCTCAATCATCTGATGTACCTTACCTCTCCTTGAAACTGTAGGCTCATTCACTGAATATCCCGTAACGGAAAAGTAATGAAAAAATTCAGCGCATATATTTATTAGTAACACATGCACACTCATGAATAGAATTTTCATATCAATTAAGTAAAATACCAGATTCTGTCATCGTTATCACAGCTTCATGGGCTTTTGTCGCAGCTTAAAGCAAACTGTGCTTGAGTTGTATCAAAGTTCTGTAAAGTGTTATAAATAGTGCAAAAAAAAAAAAAAAAAAGTTCTGAATGATGTTGGTGTTTTAATCAGTGCATGCTTTATTTTTATGATAGACACGATGTAATTTGCTGTAGAGAAATTGTTTTTCTTAGCACTTTTCTGAAAAGATGCTTTTGTCTTTTTCGAACGTTGAGCAGTAACCAACGTTTTATTTATTTATATTTATTCTCCAAACTTGACGGCTTTTGAACGCGAAAATCTAAAAAAAAGCTATTGAAGTTTAAATAAGAAAATCCATTAATAATAGCCGAATGTAATATCCTGAACGGCGGATTTCGTTCACTGAAACTCCAGCACACCAAAGTTTTTGTTAACTAAAATACTCACTCTCAATTATTTATTCAAAGCTTAAGGCTTTAAAATAACATTTACAGTTTACTTTCCCTAGTCATTGCTTTTAACAAAGACTACTCTTCTGTGTATTTCTAAAACAGTGTAACTTCAAAGTACACACAAAAGATTTCCAAAAGGGGAAGGTTTAGTGGTATACCTTGCATGGAGGAAAAGAAACTTTTGGATAGCAAAAAAAAAAAAAAAAAATATATATATATATATATATATTCTGACTTTTTTTCCGATTATCAGACTGTTGGAAAAAATATAAATAAATAAATAGAAAGTGAAAAAAAATTGGGGGCCTTGGTAGCCCAGTGATTAAGGTGTTGGACTGGTAGCCGGAAGGCTGTGGATTCTATTCCGACATGGCACGAAAAGCCACCATGCACAAACGGTGCACAATGCAGTGGTTCAATCTGTGGTTTCAAAAGTTCCCCATAGCAGGGTTTTCGATAGGTGCCAAAAATAGAAGTCTCCCTTCTGATGTGGATCAAAATTGTGACGGGAAACTCTAGGAAGGACGGATTTAGAACCAAACGACACATTTGATGACGTGGAGCTTTCCTGTAATGTCAAATAGTTGCATAAAAGGAATCTATGGTGATCCTTTTAAAGACAATTCAACTCACGCTCATTTCCTTCACTTGAAAACACCCACAATACCAAGAGACATTCCCAAGCAGTAGGGATTCCTCACTGATTTACTTAAATTAAACTCAACGAAAATAAACAGAACTAATATACTTCAGAAATTTTTAGTCTTCAATACCAATATTGCTGATACTTCCTCTCTTTTAAAACGCAAGAGATCCGTTTTCACATGCTCAAATTAAAGGTTATCAAATAGATTTCTTAAATAAATATACAGCCAAAGCTTATCGTGTTGATAAACCCTTTTCTTTTGTTTCATAATTTGTATCATGAAACAAGAGATCACATATCAGCAAATGATGTTTTTCACCCGAAAGGAAGTATAAGATATCCCAATAATCTATAAATACGCCTTATTTCAATATTATCACCTCATAAAATTTTGTATTTTTTAAAAATATTATTTTTATTAATTTCGTTATGGCAACGGAAAAAAAGGGAGGCGTCCGTATCATAAACATAATAAAAGAAATGAATAAATGCCTGGGCACATTTTATATATAATTTTATAATGTTTATATGAGTTAAGGAAAGTCTAATTGCTATTTTGCAATTGTGATCGCTTTATTAACCACATATTTCTGTTTCTGTTTTTTTTTCTTTTTTTTCCCGATATGTTTTCTTCATTTTGTATCTACCCTGCATTTGATGCTACATTTCCCTTTTCCAAATGAAAAATATTCATATTTATCCTCTTTCTCTTATTTTCATTCTTTGTTTAATTTGCTTTACTTGTGCCCATATGTACTTGCTATATTCTTTCGCTCGTAAAATAAAAAGAACCTTTCTATTTGTTGAAACGATAGCCATGACTAATTTGATAATTTAAATTGAATTATGAAATTTTAAACATTTATCTATATCACGTATGTGTTTTTTTGAATACTTAAATTCGTGATTGTTAATTTCAAATTGAATCATTAAAAAACTTTAGATACAAATATAATTACATACAAATTAAAGTTTGCCGAAAACCTTTACATTCTCATCAGGTGTTAGAAAAATATCTGTTACATGTTTCTGCAGTGTTGCGCGTCGCTAACATATGAATAATTTTTCGATTATCGCCTTTGTCACGACACCGGATGTAACAGCTATTAGCTGACCACAGTTTCGAGGGCTTGTTCGTAATATTTTATTTCCATTAAATAATAATTTTTCAATGTCTTTCTTTCTTTCTTTTTTTTTTTTTCATTTTTTCATCTACATATGGAAGTTTACAGGGATTGTAACCGCACTCTTCAAATTATAGTAAAATCAATTAAAATTTCATTGCAACGAAATCGAACACCTAAACTGAAAAAAATTTTAATGTTAAAAGGAAAAGCCTCAAATGATTCTACCAATGAAATAGAATTAAAAAACGAGACAATTACGAAAAGTGAACGTCTTTCGTACTTTATTTATGCACTCATGTGCTGTAGATTACAAGAAAACAAATACGAAAGTCCAAATGTCTACAGGGCCGTAGCTATTCCGTTTTTATAGAGGGGGCTCCAATTTTTCCAAGGGGGGCTTCCATATATACTACACATATATAAGACACGCATATATATGTATATATACATATATATATATCAGAAAAATTCAGTAGTTACAGAGATGCCCCTAGAGCGTAATGTATTAGAATTATTTTGTGTGTTCCAGTAAAACAACTATTTGTGCATGAATTATAGCTTATGTTACTCAGGACACGGTAGATTTCTAATAGTGACAAAATTTTAGACTCTGTTCAGTGGTTACAGAGATGGCAATCAAGAATTATGTAATTCTTATGAGTGTCCCCATAAAATTGTGATATGTGCTAGAAAGGTAGTCTATATTACTCAAAAATAGTGTAGCTTTTTCTCAGAAAAATGTTTTATAATCGGTTCTGTAATTAGAGAGATGCAAATGGAGCTTAATGTAATTCTTATGAGTGTCCCTGTAAAAGAACTATTTATGATGTATGCATAAAAGGTAGCCTATAATACTCAGAAATAGTGTAGCTTTCAATCAGTGAAAAAGTTTAAGAACCCGTCTAGTAGTTACAGAGATATCGATAGAGCATGATGTATTAGAATTATTTTAAGTGTCCCTGTAAAAGAGCTATATTTATGTTATATGAATGAAAATTAGCCTATAATACTCAGGAATAGAGCAGCTTTGTAATGAGAAACTATCAGTGAAGAAAGTTTTTGTATCGGTTCAATAGTTAAAGAGATACCCTTAGAACGGAATTAATTCTATGAGTCTCCCTGTAAAACAGCTATTTATGCAATATGCACAAAAAGTAGCCTGTACGACTCAGGAATAGTATAGATTTCCACCAGTGAAAAAAGTTATAGAAACGGCTCAGTAATTTCAGAAGTGCCCATGGAACGTAATGTAATTCTTATGAGTGACCCTGTAAAAAACTGTGATATATGTATGAAAGGTAGCCTATATTATGCAGGAATAATACAGTTTTCTATCAGTGAAGAAGTTTTAGAATCGTTTCAGTAGTTACCGAGATGCCCGTAGATCGAAATGCATTGGAATAATTTTAACCCATTAAGCGCCAAAGCTCCCGTTACGGGAACATCTATTATATTTTTTTAACGCAATTTACGAAATACACATTTTATATAAACATTTACACTATAGGGTGTGTTATATAGTGTAAATATTTATATAAAATGTGCATTTCGTAAATTGCGTTAAAATATTTTAAGAAAAAAAATATATATAACAGATGTTCACGTAACGGGAGCTTTGGCGCTTAATGGGTTAAGTGCCCCTGTAAAAGAACTATTTAAGCTATATACATGAAAGATAGTCTATAATACTAAGGAATAGTGTAGCGTGAAAAAATTTTCAGTATTCATTCCGTAGTTACAGACATACAAATAGATCGCTATGTAAATCATATGAGTATCCCTGTAAAACAATTATTTGTGATACATGCATGAATTATAGCTATGTTACTCAGAAATAGTGTAGCTTTCTATCACTGAAATTTTTTTTTAGAAACGATTCAGTGGTTACATAGAAGCCCTTAGAGCAGAATGTGATTTTTATGAGTATCCATGTAAATTTGTAATATATCCATGAAAGATAGCCTGTAATACTCAGGGATAGTGCAGTTTTTCATCACTGAAAGTTTTAGAATCGGTTCATTAATTCCAGAGATCGTAATGTAATTCGTATGAGTATCTCTGCAAAGAACTAGTTGTGGTATTATATATTGTTTTGAATTCTTGTGGCTGTTCTGGGGTTTAAAGTAGTTTAAATTTCGTATTCTACGTGTCAAAAAATTAAATCTTGCATTTTGTTGCATCAAAATTGGTTAACTAGAACGGAAGATAAGAAATTTTGGGGTTCACCATTAGTTAACATAGGGTTTTGTAAATCTCGAGAAATACTGGTGCTAAGGCTTAGCTGACCTCACTCTTCGGGATTTATTTTTGGTGCCAAATTTGGCGATATTTTCCAAAAAGTCGCCAAGCTTGGCCACATAGGACATTTAGCAGGATTTTTTCAATGAGTAAAAGTTTGTTTAAAAGTATATATTGTTTTCTTGGATTAATATTGTTGCGGAATTACTCTGCTACTCCTGGGGTTCGTCGTTCTAAAGTCCTGTTGGTGTCAAAAGTCACTTGTCAGGATGGAACACAAACTTTATTGCTTCTAGAACTTCGTAGAACAATCAGCTGTACACAATTCACAAGCACAATCTAGCAGTAACGTGCTTTTAACAATCCGCTTGGATCTGAAGCTCTCACAAATGCTGTATTTCTCACTCAAAATAAGTCACTTTCACAGACAAAAATTCAGTGTAAATATTCAAGAAATATCGTACGCAATCCCTTAAGACACAGCAATGAAGAATTTACACACAGCACTTTGAAAACAGCTTCGTAAAGCAAGCTAAAACACAGCTTCTATAGCACTATCAATTCACAAGCGTACTGAGAGCTCTTCACACATCGAGCGTTCAACTCGCACTGAACTTCCGGGGTGACGCGCGCTTCTATAAATAGCCGACGCAGGAGGTACAAGAGGTTTCCAGAAAAGTCAATTTCTCGAGGGTTCTACATAAAGCGTGAATTTTGATTACGTCATAGAAGAGAAATGTTAGGTTATTATGCGTTTTTAATGCAGGAAAAACAACTTCCAGGCGCCATTGGGAAAATCACGCCAAATGACCAAAAAGTCACCAAGTTTGGCGACTTTTGGCCAAATATCGCCAAATTTGGCGCCAAAAATAAGTCCCCAAATATGAAGAGATCTAAGCTCTAGGACCAATATTTCTCGAGTTTTCTAGAACCTCCATTGAAAAACATTGGCAAACCGAAACCTCCATATCTCCGGTTCTAATTGGCCGATTTTGATGCAACAAAAAGCAAAATTTATCTATTTGAAGCGTAGAATACGGATTTTAAACCATTTTAAGCCACAGAGCAGCGAGTTGCCCCGAAAATTCGTAACAATATTACATAATAGCCTAGCTATTCAACTGCATTTCTATGACGTACTCAAAATTGGCGCTTTATGGGGATCCTTCGAGAAATTTCTGCTAGCTTCTGCGACACCTATAAAAGGGCAGCACATTGTCCCAGTTGAGTTTCAGTTTGCTTCTGTCTGCTGATGAGAATATTTTTAGAATCGGCTCAGTATTTACTGAGATGCCCGTCTAGCGTAATGTATTAGAATGATTTTGAGTGTCCCCGTAAAAGAACTATTTGTGGTATATGCATGGAAGATAGCCTATAATATTCAGGAACAGTGTAGCTTTCTATCAGGAATAGTACTGTGTTTAAACAATTTCAGATTCGATTCAGTAGTAAGACATACACGCAGATCGCAGTGTAATTCATATGAGTGTCCTTG
Source organism: Cheiracanthium punctorium (assembly GCA_038373885.1). Taxonomy (NCBI): domain Eukaryota; kingdom Metazoa; phylum Arthropoda; class Arachnida; order Araneae; family Cheiracanthiidae; genus Cheiracanthium; species Cheiracanthium punctorium. The sequence goes on along the minus strand of JAWZYV010012392.1, from coordinate 75,489 downwards.
TAAAGGAATTACTTATGATATATGCCATCAATTTTAGTTTATGTTACTCAGGAGTAGTGTAGCTTTCCGTCAATGAAAAAATGTGATGTGGACAACACATGACTTCCTTATACACAGCTGCGGAAAAAAAGACCCACTTGCTCTTTATTTGGCCATTATTCGTCGGACTGCAAAGTTATATATACCATTCGTTTGCAAATAACGTACACTTTAATTTTCTAGTAATTTAATTTGCATAAGGCCGTCTTCATATGTAATTATGCATGAACTTCGATTTTTTCAATGGCAGCATACTACTTTGACTTTATTAAACAAAAGAAAACCTTCAAATTACCCTAAATATAAAATTTCCCAATTTCCTGCGATAATTTCCGGAGATATTGTGACTTATTTTTGGCGCAAGTTTAAGGGACTTTCTGCAAATTGTGAAACGGTATTTGTAGGTTCCGAACGTTTCGCCTTTCGTTAATTTCGCTCGCGAGAGTTAAAAGTAATAAAAAGTATTTTCACGAAAAATACTGTTCCTAGTCTTAACGCTTTTTGTACTAAGAATATCAGGTGTAGAATTTAGAATATTTAGTCAGTGGTCCAAATGACCCGTGAGTCCATGACTTCCTTGGTTCGTACACATGATTTAAAGGGAAAATGCAAAACGACTGCTCACGATTTTGAAAATCTTTCAAATTTTTAAATTGTTATTGAGTATTTCTCTTGAAGGTTCTCTTAGTCAGGTGAAATGTTGCCAGGAGCATTGGCGCACATAAGGGAGGGGTCCAGGTAGTCTGGACCCCTCCCATAAGGGCTATCAACTTTACTTCGTCAAATCATCATGTAATTCTTCACATTTTAACACACATTCTATATTACACGTTACATGTTAACAACAAATTCCCTTTTTTACCAGTTAGGAAAAATTAATATAAATCAATTGAATTACAAGAAAATTGAAGACTGGAACAGTCTATAAAAAAATGGTCACGATAAAACATTTTGTTCCTCATTTTTTCCAGTGGTTGGCACAACCGTTTCTTGATCGTCGTCCACCCACGGGCAAATTAAAATAGGAAATCCTTTTTTGCAAAGCTTATGGTTTAAATTTTTCTTCTTCGTACCCTTAAATTTGGCTGCCCACGTGCTTTGCACCATCTTGCCCCCCTCTCCCCCCACAAGATCAGTCGTGCTGGTTGGTGTCACGGGCTGGACCCCCTCCAAGAGAAAATCCTGTGTCCGCCACTGGCCAAGAGTGAGAGGCTTTGTTCTCTGCTCTTCTGACTACAGTCATGAATGTTACGCAGGAAAATAACACATTTTATTTAATATAAATTAAACTTGGCGATATTTCGCCTGGACGATGGCAAATGCAATATTTTGGGCATGGACCAAATGACTGACTATCGCCACATTTGGCGATATTTTGACAAAACTCGCCAAGGTCGATGACAAATTGTGAGAATTTAGGCATGGACCAAACAATGACTGACCACGGATCTAATATATTGATGATGTCCATAGACATTAATGTACTGAAATTCTTTTGGGTGGTCCTGTAAATAAACTTTCCAGTAGATTGGAACCAAAAATCGAGATTCAAAACTAGATATTACAACAATCTTGTATATGAAATTTCAACATTCTACAACTAATAGTTTTTGAGATTTGAGAGTTAAATACATGCACATGTACACCAAAAGTCGCCAAGCTTGGCGAGCTTTAGTGCAATTCTTGTGGGAGGCACGTGACTGCGGTCAGGTCATTACCTAACTATATGGTTGGACGGTATTGTGCTTGAAATTGATCAAAAATGTCATTAAAATTACTATTGACCGTAATGTGTTGGAAATCTTTTGAGTGTTCCTGTAGCAGAACTATAAATGATAAAGACACTTTTTTCGATGGAGAAATTCATTTTGTAACCCTTAAAAGCATATATCACCTCTGAGTCGTTTGAAGTAGCCTAATACCTCTAAAATGCGATTTAATTAGTATCTGCCCATAGAGCGTAATGTATTCCAAATCTTTTGGGTGGTCCTGTAGAAAAACTATCCAGTCGATTCGGACCAAAAGGGGATGTGCACAATTACATGTTACAACAAACCAAAGTAGAACATTTCTTCATTCTATGACCAATAGCTTTTGGGATATGCGAGTTACATGCATACGTACGTACAGACGGCATAGAAAAACTGATCAAAGTAGACTCACCGTTGGTCAAAATGAGTTGCAGACGCATTTATATGATCGTGCATGCTAGCGTACGATGAGATGCATCGAAAAAATTCTTAAAATTAAATTAAGCGGTAGTCAAAATCGGTTTTTTTCATCTAAATTTGGCCCCCGAAATGATTCGGGATCACATTACTTTCTTATACTCCGTACAAGGAAGTAAAAAGTTTTAGAATCGGTTCATTAATTCCAGAGATCGTAATGTAAATCGAATGAGTGTCCCTGTAAAAGACCCATTTGTGATATGTGCGTGAAAGGTAGCCATAATACTCCGGATTAGTGTAGCTTTCTATCTATCAGTGAAAAAAGTTTTAGAATCAGTTCAGAAGTTAAAGAAATACCCAATACAGCTTCATGTGTTACAATTATTTTGTGTGTCCCTGTAAAAGAGCTATCTAAACTATATCCATGAAACTTAGCCTTTAATACTCAGAAATAATAGAAGCTATATATTATTTAAAAAAAGTTTCCGACTCGGTTCTCTAGTTACAGAGATACCCATAGAGCATAACGCAATACTTGCCTGTTCTTCTAAAAGAATTATTTGTGATATATTCATAAAAAGGCAGTCTAAAATACTCAGTGGCTTTTTATCGGTGAGAAAAATTTTAGAATTGGTTCAGTAGTTAGAGAGATAACCATACAGTGTAAATGTATAATAATTATTTTGAGTGTCCCTGTAAAAGAAATATTTACGCTGCATACATTAAATGCAGCTAGGGATGGACGCGAGACGTGCGAGACGAGAATCGGGGCTGTCTCGTCTCGTCTCGCAGTGGTAAACCTCTGTCTCGTCTCGTCTCGCGTCTCGCAAAGAAATTGCTGTCTCGTCTCGCGCGAGACGCGAGACGTCTCGCGAGTCTCGCAAAATTAAGGACTGCGATTTCGTTACCATTTTATACTAACTTATTATTGGGATTTTATTGAAAATTAATATTAATAATAACAATTACTTACATATAGCCACATTAGTAGATATATTAATAACTATATCAGCATATATCGGCATTTAAAGTAAAAGAAATTGAGATTTAATCCGTATATATAATGTCACACCGAAAATATAGTATTTTTTTTTATTTACTAGCTGCGTGCCCGTTCTTCGCACTGTAGTAAACGAAAATTTTCCTAACATGAGTAATTTCAATTAATTCCAGTGATGTGGAATCTAAAATAAAAGCAAAATTATTTGACTCTTGATGTAAAGTTTGTGTCGTGAGTATTAACCTGGCATCATTGCAATATAATGACTCAAAAAACTACGTCAGTGTCATTCGCGATCAGAAAAGTGAAAAGCTTAGCGGTTTGCAGAGAACTGCCGACTTTCAAAATGTGTTATTTCTACATCATACTGTAGTTCTACATCATACTGTTCAAGTTGTAGCATTAAATACCTCAGACACTACATGAAATGGACAACCATTTGTTTTAAAATAGCTGCGCACCCGCTCTTCATAAGAGAAGTAGCGAATATTTTACTAAAATCATATCTGCATGAGACAAAACATATATATATATATTTTTTTTAAGTAATCTCCTCTTTTGAAATTACTGCGGGATATATTAACACAAATTAGAATTACTTATCGTTCAGTTGGTTGTAAGATAACCCTTGAAAAATTATAAACAGAACACTTTTAGTCTTTATTAAATCTCTACTATTTACTTTAACGTCAATTTCAAGTCTCTAAAATATCTGTAATTTTTATATTAATGAAAACAAGATTATATTAACGATAATTATAATTATTTGCCTAATATTTCCAATAACATTACCGTGTGTGCATTTTTAGATTTCATTATAGTATCTCAGTTGGTTAATAGACGTCTTATTTTTTGTTTATATTTTAAATTACTGAACAGTTAATTTGTTGACGACTATCCGTTTGTACTTTTCCACAATAATTTTTAGCGATAGTACTGCAGTCGTTATTGTCGCCCTGTTTACAGAAAAATTAAACCATAATCCCCCTAATGTATATCCAGTGTGGATTTTTTAAAAAAATGAAAAGACATCTAACAGGTGAAGATAATTTTAGAATAGGAACCCAACTGCAAGATAAAATGATGGGGAGGAAAAAAAATTATAAAAGTTTTGCAAGCCGAAGGAAGGGAAAACATGATAATATAAACGAAAAGAGAAATAGTTTTTAAAAAAATTGCTTGCATTTCTTTCCGTCCGATATTAATATATAAGAATAAAAAATGTCATTTTAATCTCTTTAAAATAGGCCAACAATAGGGATTTAACCGCCCCTAGAAAGTTGTTACCAGGGTGGGCGCCCCCCCCCCCCTACGCACGCCGCAACGTGCGGGAAAGTTTGAGGATAATATCGGTACAAGGATATTTCAACCAAGGATATTCAACCATATTTCAACCTACTCAGACTAAGCATCAATGCGAATGCAAGTTGCTCTACTTCTAATCTCTCTCTGATATACCCGAAACCGGATTATCACAGCGGCAAGGGGGGGCGGTAGTCCGGTGCCCCTGAAGAAAAAGGGGGCCCATATATATCCATATTATCTAAATTATAAATTCATATGTACTGAAATAGTAATTGTGGGGAAAAAACTGAATTTCCTCTATAATATAGGTATTACCTAATTGTCTATCACTAGCTCAAGTTAGAGATATTTTTTTGGGGTGATAAATACGATTTGATTAAAGTACAAAAACTACAGTTAACTGAAATGCAATTTTCGAGTACAACAGCGGTCAAAACTGGGTTAAAATGCTTAAAAAAGGGGGCTCAGTAAAGGGGCTTAATGCGTAAAAAAGGGGATAGTAAGGGGGCCCCCAAACTTAATGCCCCGGGCCCCGTCTAAAAGTGGTCAGATTTGAACATACCGTACCGCCTTTCCTATTTACTTATTATTTTTCTTTCAACTCTTCTCTGTTTTCTTTTTTTTCCGCCTCTTTCTTTATCCTCTCCTTTGTGTGTTTTGTATATCTCTCGTCTGTTCTAATTTTAAATGTTACGTGTTTGTGCGTATTGTAGAGTGCTGATAGTATACCAGGACCGAAAACGAAGGAGACGCAAGTTAAACGGTAGAGGCTTCAGGCAAATTGTCGCTTTTCAGATCGTATTTATGCGAGACGGAAAAAACTGCGAGAATTCTCGCGCGAGACAAGACTCTGTCTCGTCTCGCGTGTCGTCCCGCAAAATATTTTCTTTCTCGTCTCGCAAAAAAAAATGCCTGTATCGTCTCGCGTCTCGTCTCGCGAGACAATGCGAGAATTCTCGCGTCTCGCGTCCATCCCTAAATGCAGCCTATAATAATCAAGAATATTGTATCTTTCTATTAGTAAAAAAAGTTTAAAAATCAGTTCTGTATTTACACAGATGCCCACAGAGCGTAATATAATTCTTATGAGTATCTCTGAAAAAAAAACTATATATATATCTACATATACCTGCATGAAAGGCAGTGAATAATTTTCAGGAATAGTGTAGTTTTTATTGGTGATAAAAGTTTGGGAATCGATTCAGTAGTTAGAGAGATACCCATAGAGGGTACTGCATTAGAATTATTTTCACAATTTCTGTAAAAGAAATATTTATGCTATATGCATTAACTTTAGCTTATGATACTAGGAATAGAGCAGCTTTCTAACTGATAAATGTTTTTAGAATCTGGTCAATGGTTACAGGCATGCCAATTTTATGTATTTCTTATGAGAGCATTTGTAAAATTGTGATATATGTATGAAAGGTACTCATATTACTCAGGAGTAGCATAGCTCTCTATCAGTGAAAAAAATTTTAGATTCTGTTCAGCGTTTACAAAGACCGTAATGAATTAGAATTGTTTTGAGTGTCCATGTAGAAATATTTACGCTAACACATGAAAGGTATTCTATAAGTTAATCCAGTGTATAAGCACTTTAACCCATACTTTTAGATATATTTGAAACAATTACTTCCATTTGTTCAATGTCATTTTAGTACACTGTTTCAAAGTATTGTTGCAGAATACTCTGCTTGTTTCCTGGATTCGTCGTTCTAAAGTCCAGTTGGTGTAGAAAGTTCTAGTAAAAAGTCAATTGTCAGGATGCAACACAAACTTTATTGCATCTAGAACTTCGTAGAATAATCAGATTAAAAAAGTCACAGGCACTAACGACCAGTAGCTCGTTTAAAACAGTCCACTCAGTACCGAAGCTTTCACAAATGCTGTAATTCTAACATAAAAAAATATCACATCCACAGGTAAAAATTCAGTGGAAATGTTCGAGGGATAACACGAACAGTCCCTCAAGACTCAGCAATCAAGAATTTACACGCAGCACTTTAAAACAGCTTCGAAAACGCACACGGAAACACCGCTTCTATCACAGATCAAAGCGCCGTATACATCGGCAGCTCTATCTGCTCTTGACCGGAAATCACTCCACCCACTGCGGGAGCTAACTCACACACTGAACTCAGAGCAGCGTGCTCTGATATTTATACAGGAGGCAGAAGCTTCGAAGAGCTTCGAGAAAAGTCTATTTCTCGAAGATTCTACATATAGCGGGAATTTTGATTACGTCATAGAAGAGAAATGTTAGGTTATTATGGGTTTTTAATTCAGAAAAACCAACTTCCAGGCCCCATCGGGAAAATCACGCCAAATAACCAAAATGTCGCCAAGCTTGGCGATGTTGTGCGAAATATCGCCAAATTTGGCGCCAAAACGAAGTCCAGAAAGTGAAGTTCCCGAACGCCTAGGACCAATATTTCTCGAGATTTCCCGAAACCCCATAAAAAAAACCAAGAGGAATCCGACACCTCCGTATCTCCGGTTCCAGTAGACCGATTTTGATGCAACAAAAAGGAAATTTAACTATATAAAGTGAATACGAATTTTAAACTATTTTAAGCCCCTGAACAGCGGGTTGCCCCAAAAATTCGAAACAATATATTATTGACACACATTTCTAAAGAGCATTGTTATACAGTGCATTTTTCCATTATTTCCAACAATTACGTCCTTTTGCTGAAAGTCACTTTAAATAAAGGTTTATACCAGGGTTTCAAAGTATATTATTGAAACACATTTTTAAAGAATACATCGTGTATTTTTGCCTTTAAAACAATTACGCCCCTTCTTTAACGTACATTATTGACATTCATTCTGAAAGAACATTGTTATATCGTTTATTTTTTCATTATTTCCAACAATTACGTCACTTTATTGAAAGTCATCATAAATGAAGGTTTAGTCCACTGTTTCAAAGTATATTATTGACACACTTTCTTAAAGAGCATTGTTATACCATGTATTTCTGCATTATTTCTAACAACGACCCTTTGTTGAAAGTCATTTTTAATAAATGTTTAGTGCAACGTTCCAAATTATATTCTTCACACACATTTTTAGAGAGCATTGTTATATCGTGTATTTTTTCCTTTCCAACAATTACGCTACCTTTGTTGAGAGTCACTTAAATAAAGGTTTAGTCCACTGTTTCAAACTATATTATTGACAACATTTTTAAAGAGCATTGTTATACCGTGTATTTTTGCATTATTTCCCGCAATTAACCTCCCTTTGTTGAAAGTCATTTTAAATAAAGATTTAGCCCATTGTTTCAAAGTATATTATTGACATGCTTTCTTAAAGAGCATTGTTATACCATGTATTTCTGCATTATTTCCAATAAGTAACGTCCCATTGTTGAAAGCTATTTTTAATAAATGGTTAGTGCACTGTTTCAAAGTATATTATTGACACATTTTTAAGGAGCATTGTTATATCGTGTATTTTTGCCTTATTTTCAACAATTACGATACCTTCTTGAAAGTCATTTTAAATAAAGATTTAGCCCACTGTTTCAAAGTATTTAATTGACACACACTTTTAAGGAGCATTCTTATACAGTGTATTTTTGCCTGATTTTTAATAATTATGCCCCTTTGTTGAAAGTCATTTTAAATAAAGGTTTAGTCCACTGATTTAACGTATATTATTGACACACACTCTTAAAGCACGTTGTTATAACTTGCATTTTTGCATTGTTTCCAATAATTACGTCCCTTGGTTTAAAGTCATTTTAAATAAATGTTCAGTCCACTATTTCAAACTATATAATTGACACACATTTTTAAAGAGCATTGTTACACGGAGTATTTTTGCATTATTTTCAACAATTACGCCCCTTCGTTGAAAGTCATTTTAAATAAGGTTTAGTCCACTGTTTCAAACTATATTATTGACACACATTTTTAAGGAGCATTGTTATATCGTGTATTTTTGCCTTATTTCCAACAATTTCGTCCCTTTGTTGAAAGTCATTTTAAATAAAGGTTTAGATCCCTGTTTCAAAGCATATTATTGACGCACATTTTTAAAGAGAACTGTTTTACCGTGAATTTTTGCATTATTTCCAATTGTTGCGTCCCTTATCTTTATTGAAAGTCATTTTAAATAAATGTTTAGTCCACTGTTTCCTAGTACATTATTGACACACATACTTAAAAGCATTGTTATATCGTTCATTTTTCCCTTATTTCTAACAATTATGCTCCTTTGTTGTAAGTCATTTAAATAAAGGTTTAGTGCACTGTTTCAAAGCATATTTTGACATACATTTTTAAAGAGCATTGTAATACCGTGTAGATTTGAATTATTTCCAAGAATTAATATCCCTTTGTTTAAAGTCACTTTTAAAAAATATTTAGTGCACTAGTTCAAAATATGTTATTGACACACATTTTTAAGGAGCATTGTTATATCGTGTATTTTTGCCTTATTTTCGACAATTACGATCCCTTGTTGAAAGTCATTTTAAATAAAGATTTAGCCCACTGTTTCAAAGTATACTAATGACATGCTTTCTAAAAGAGCATTGTTATATGATGAATTTCTGCATTCGTTCCAACAATTAACGTCCCTTTGTTGAATTTCATTTTTAATAAAGGTTTAGTCACTGTTTCAAAGCATATTATTGACACACTTTCTTAAAGAGCATTGTTATACCGTGTATTTCTGCATTATTTCCAACAATTAATGTCCCTTTGTTGAAAGTCACTTTTAATAAATGTTTCGTGCACTGGTTCAAATTATGTTATTGACACACATTTTTAAAGAGCATTGTTACGCTTAGTATTTTAGCATTATTTTCAACAATTACGCCCCTTTGTTGAAAGTCTTTTTAAATAAAGGTATAGTCCACTGTTTCAAACAATATTATTGACACACATTTTTAAGGAGCATTGTTATATCGTGTATTTATGCATTATTTCCAACAATTAACGTCCCTTATTTTTAATAAAGGTTTAGTCTACTGTTTCAAAGCATATTATTGACGCACATTTTTAAAGAGCATTGTTATATCGTGTATTTCTGCCTTTCCGACAATTACGTCCCTTAGTTGAAAGTCATTTAAATAAAGGTTTAGTCCACTGATTTAACGTATATTATTGATCACATTCTTAAAGCACGTCGTTATAACGTGCATTTTTTCATTGTTTACAACAATTACGTCCCTTGGTTTAAAGTCATTTTAAATAAATATGTTCAGTCCACTGTTTCAAAGTATATAATTGACACACATTTTTAAGGAGCATTGTTATATCCTGTATTTTTGCCTTTTTCTTAACAATTACTCCCCGTTGTTGAAAGTCATTTTAAATAAAGGTTTAGTCCACTGTTTCAAACTATATTATTGACACACATTTTTAATGAGCATTGTTACATCATGTATTTTTGCCTTATTTCCAACAATTACGTCCCTTTGTTGAAAGTCACTTTCAATAAATGTTTAGTGCACTTTCAAAGTATATTTTTGACACACATTTGTAAAGAGCATTGTTATATCGTGTATTTCTGCCTTTCCGACAATTACGTCCCTTTGTTGAAAGTCATTTAAATAAAGGTTTAGTCCACTGATTTAACGTATATTATTGACACACATTCTTAAAGCACGTCGTTATTAGGGATAGACGCGAGACGAGACATAGATTTACAGCTTTTTTGCGAGACGACACAAACATTTTTAACATTATGATATAGGGATTTTTGCGAGACGAGACAAGCTTTTCGGCTGTTTTGCGAGACGCCAATTTTTCGTCTCGCGTCCATCCCTAGTCGTTATAACGTGTATTTTTGTACGTCCCTTGGTTTAAAGTCATTGTAATAAATGTTCAATCCACTGTTTCAAAGTATATAATTGACACACATTTTTAAGGAGCATTGTTATATCGTGTATTTTTGCCTTATTTCTAACAATTTCGTCCCTAAATACTAAACGGTTTATATATGTATACATTGTTAGAATTTTCGGTTTGTTCTGCCTCCCAGATATTAAAATTATTCTAAAATTCCTACCCTACGCGTCAAATAATTAAAGTTTGCATTTCGTTGTATCAAAATCGGTTAACTAGATCGCGACATCCGGAGTTTTGGGTTTGCTCATTGGTTAACATAGGGTTTTCTAGAAATCTCGAGAAATATTAATGCTAGAGCTTTGGTGATTTCACTTATGGGAACTTATTTTTGACACCAAATTTGGCGATATTTCGCCAAAAAGTCTTCAAGCATGGTGACATTTCGGTCATTTGGTGCGCTTTTACCAATGGGGCCCGTAATGCTTGTTTTCCTGCATTAATATTGTGCTGTAGCTTAGTATTACTAATTTCCATTTCCATGGCATAATCAAAATTCGATATTTATGAGGGTTCTTCGAGAAATAGCTCCTTCCAGAATTTTCGCTTAGCTTCTGCGACACCTATAAATAGAGGCAGGGCAGGCCACTAGAGATAGTTATATTCGAACGCTAATTGAATTCGATTCATTACTGTGTAAATTGTGCCATTGGAAGCGATATTTGGCTTGTTTTTGAGTATAGAGTGTAAATTCGTCATTGCTGAGTCATGAGGGACTGTTTATGATTTCCTTTGTAAGTTTCCATTGAATTTTTGACAGTGGAAGTGTTTTATTTTTTGTAAGAAATACAGCATCTGTGAAAGCTTCTGTACTGAGAGGACTATTATAAGCAATGTACTGGCCATTAGTATCTGTGAATTTTGTACAGCTGATTGTTCGACGAAGTTCTAGAAGCAATGAAGTTTGTGTTCCATCTTGACAAATGGACTTTTTACTAGAACTTTCTATATACACTGGATTTTAGAACGACGGACCCAAGAATCGAATCCCGACGAGGCCAATATCTCTGGAACTATTGAACCGAATGAAAAACTTAGAAGTCTTCCATTCCTAAGTATTATAGTTTTACGAATTTTTGGGACAATCGGCTGTTTCAAGGGTAAACTAGCTTAAAATTCGTATTCTAACTGCCAAATAATTAAATTTCGTATTTTGGTGCATGAAAATCGGTTACCTAGACTGGGAGATATGGAGTTTTGGGTTTCCCCATTGGTTGACATAGGGTTTTCTAAAATCTCGAGAAATATTGATGTTAGATCTTAGCTGACGTCACTCTTGGGGACTTATTTTTGGCACCAAACTTGACGATATTTCGCCAAAAATTGCCAAGCTTGGCGATATTTCGGTTCTTTGGCGCGATTTTTCCAATGGGGCCTATAAATTTCATTTTCTTGCATTGCGTAAGTCTAATGATTCAACTGTATTCCTATGACGTAATCAAAATCCGCTCTAAGGGGATCCTTCGAGAAATTTCTAATAGCTTCTGCGTCCCCTATAAATACGACAGCGTGCTGCCCCGGTTGAGTCAGTCTGTTTTTGACTGCTATGAGAAATAGACGTCCGCTCTGTTGAGAGTAAGGCTCTGTGTTAGCGCTTATAGAAGCAGTAATTTGCATGTTTTTAAACGCGCGTTTTTAAGTTCTGTGTAAATTCCTCATTGCTTAGTCTTGAGGGACTGTTCCCGCAATCCCTCATAAGATTCCACTGAATATTTTGCTTGTGGAAGTATTTTATTGAGTGTGAATTACAACATCTGTGAAATCTTCGGTACTGAGCGACTGTTAAAGCAAGCTACTGGTCGTTAGTGATTGTGCATTTTGTACAGCTAGAAGCAATAAAGTTCGTTTTCCATCCTAACAAGAGGACTCTTTACTAGAGCTTTCTACCTCTACTGGACTGTAGAACGACGGATGCAGAAATTAAACAGAGTTTTCTGCAACAATTGGCTACCTTTCATGAATTTCATCATAAAAATAAAATAAAATAAAAGTTTAAATAGTTCTTTTACACGGACACTCAAATTAATTCTAATACATTAAGCTTTATGGGTATTTCTTTGATGTCTGTACTGATTCTAAATTTTTTTTTACTGATAGAAAGCTACACTACTCCTGAGTATTATATGGGCTACCTGTCATGAATATATCACATATAGGCCTTTTACAGGGATACTCATTCGATTTACATTACGACTTCTGGAGCTAATGAACCGATTCTAAAACTTTCTTCACGGACGATAAGCTGCACTATTCCTGAGTATTGTAGGCTACCTTTCTTGTATATAGCATGCTTAGCTCTTTTACAGGGACTCAAAAAAATTACGTTACGCTCTATGTGCACCTCTGTAACTATTATGCCGATTCTGAATTTTATTTCACTCATAGAAAATTACGTTATTCCTGGGTATTAAAGGCTACCTTTAATGCATGTATCATAAATAGTTTTTTACAAGGAGAATCAAAATAATTCTAATAGATTACGCACTAAGGACATCTCTATGACTACTGAACCGATTGTAAAGATGTTTTCACTAACAGAAAGCTTCACTACTCTTGAGTATTATGGAGTACCTTTTATTTCTCTCTATTCTAAAAAAAAGTATCGGCCGCTGCCGCAAGCTTGTTCTTATATCTCCTTCGAAATCGCGGGGATTTGAGTTTCGACGAAGGTGTCCACGAATTCGGAAAATTCCGGGGAAGCCGATAAGTTGCCCTAAATTTCGAAATTCGAATTATTTTAGAAGATATTAATAAAAAACTAAAAAAATAAGCATAATGTTTGCCAGGTTTGGCATAAAATCATTCATTCCTTTGTAAAAAGCATTTCCAACTATGTAGAATCGCGTGAAATTAACAAACATGAAGCATGTCAACTATAGAATGACACCCATTTTACGCCAAATTAAAAAGTATATGAAATAAATAACTCAAAGTGTGTTACACAAAGTTGACAATTTTGGAATAGTACGTTCGCTTAGACAATAGGAGTTTAGAATGAACGATAATTCGTTTTTTCAAAACAGAATAACTAATTGTAACTGATTTTAAAAGCGCCATCTTGGCATTAGGCACGATCTAGCAAAATGGTATAGTTCCAAGTAGAGTGAATCTAAAGAGCGAGTTCCAAAATGTTAGAAACCAGTATCTTGAAAATGAAAAATAATTAAAATGCAGATTATTTTAAAGCCGGTTCTGTCCAGCTGGACTATTTGCTACCAGTAGAAATATTTGGTGGCGTTAACTATGCCATTATAGCAGTTATAGTACATTTTGGATATTTGTCAGCGCGGCGAGATGATATAATTCGTGGTGCTAAATACGCCAATCTGCAAAGGATTATGTACATGAAAATATGGATAATGGTTTTCGGGGAACCTTACATGAGCAGTAATTATAGATTGTGAGCATGTGCAAATCGCCAAATAATGAAAGGTCGTCATGGGTGGCAAGCTATTTTAGCGTTCCGTAGTTTTTATCAAAGAAAATATATGAAACACTGTTTTCTTAGAGCTAATTATTAACTATATATATACGCAAGTCGCCAAATTTTGAAAAATCGCCATAATTGGCTAATACGTAAGGTGTTCCATGGGTTTCACATAATTAAAAATAGTGCGAAGTTTAAATTTTTATCTTCCAAGGAGCATGCAAGAACCAAGCAATTTGTAACATTCTAAAGAGCGAGTTCCAAAATGTTAGAAACCAGTATCTTGAAAATGAAAAATAATTAAAAAGCAGATTATTTTAAAGCCGGTTCTGTCCAACTGGACTATTTGCTACCAGCCGGTTCTGTCCAGCTGGACTATTTGCTGCTACTCGGTAACATTCTGATCCAACCTTTGGATTTTTTAAAAAATAGAAATTATGCCTTTTTTACGAGTTAGCCTTATTAGATGCCGAATGCCTCATACGAAAAGCGAGCGTAGCGAGTCTAGGGGCCTTGGCCCTAGTACATAACGAAAATGGTTATTTAAAACGGACACTCACAGAACTGCGTTACGCTCTACGGGTATCTCTGTAGCTGTTAAGCCGATTCTAAATCTGTTTTCAGCGATAGATTCAACCATAACGTAGCCTTGCAACTGTAACCAGCGATAGATACACCTTAACGCAAGTCACTCGGCTGACCCTGTAAATAAATTAAACAGTCAATTGCAATAAAAAAAAAAAAAAAAAGATGCACAGTTGGATGTTACAACAGTTCTGTTCTAAATACAATATTTCAACATTATACGGTTAAAAATTTTTGGAGTTATGCGAAATTCGAAATTATTTTTCGCGCCAAATTTGGCGATATTTCGGCAAAACTTGCCAAGGTCGACGACAAATGGCGGGATTTTGTGCATTTAGAAAACAATGACTGACTATTTACAGAAGGAACTGGTGTTATTATTATAAGGTCATTAGTTGCCTTGTTCATCGTAGTCGCGCTAGTGTTTACCCACCAAATCATGATACAATGACAGTGAAAGTTCTGAGGGAGGAGATGGCTAAGATGGAGAGGGGGCGCCAAAGAGAAAATTCTCAGAAAGGCACGTCTAGAAGTGGCCTTGTCAACAGAATTTGTGTCCTTTGAGAAGTCCAAAAAATTTCTCACTTCCTCCTTCGCTGTTTCCCGGATCGCGGGGGAACGGTAATTGTAGAGATATACTAAACTAGCCGCTAAGGCGACCAGCTTCGCCGCCCCGTGCCTAACTGTTCTTTATACTCAGTGCAGTGCCGGACAACACCAATGCTTACATCTCAAGGCCGTACCGGGGGGGGACTGGGGATCCGGTCCCCCACCAAAATTTAATTTTTTTTTTACAAAACAATAATAATGAAGCCTTTTTGTGAAAATTTTTGCCTTTTTCACCTCTTGGCCCCTTTTCCTTGCCTTTTTCACCCGAAATTTTTTTCTGGGTACGGTCCTGTTACATCTTATCGCGATTGCCGCTCGCAGGGTAGAAATATTGTTGATTTTGGAACCGCATACGTTAGCGTATTTGTAGGTTGATACCTCGCAATTCCATATTCAGATTTATGATTTTAGCGGTCAGATTTGTGAGGAAATTAATTGGCAAAAGTTCACTGACGTATTCAAACTGGGCCCTATATAACCCACTCACACTCTTTTTAAGAAGTTGTTTTTACTGTGTGCATGGATGCAGTAAATAAAGGGCAAAAATTGACAAGTATTGCAAAATTCTTGAAAGTTACGATGTTTCAAGAGTTTGCAAAGTGCAGACTAGTGAAACTCCATTTTTGACAGAAGAAAATGTTAATTTTTATCATCCCCGGACTGGGGGGGACTACGTATTGCTCTCAAGGGGGCCGTCGGCTAGAGATTTAAAAGGGGCCATTCAGGAGCCGATTTGTCGATTTGGGAGCCCTGAGCAAAAGCTTCATTGGGGGCCCTTTCTTTCGAAAACTTTTTCAAAATTTACAAATTTTTAGAGAACAATTGAGGGGCCCGGGCGCTTCCTCCGAATGCCCTCCCAGAAATCAGGCCCTGCCTCTTACTGAGGAATTTAGAGAAAATAGAATATTAGAATATGTAATATTTGAAAATTAGGCTTACGCGCCTAAAAATCACATTTAACTATTTTAGAGATTTGGGGGTCCCCGACTTTTCGGGGTTTCTGGGATCTTCCGCTGCGTCACTGCGTAAGATTGTTGGAAAATAAATAATCAAATTACTCTTATTATAAAGTTGTATATCAATTGTTGAATGCCTCACCGGGTCCCCCTTGGGCCGGCGGCCCTCGGCGATCGCCGACCAGCCGACCTGGACAGTCCGGGCCTGATTTTTACACATAGGATTAGATACTCTAAAAACTTATTTTTTTAAAAAAGTATTTCTGGTGTTTGTTAATTGTCCTGGGGGGACTTGAGATTTTTCCAGGGGGGGGGGGGGAGCTTTCCATAGCGCCCCAGCGCAACGGCCCTGAATGCCTATTAAATTTTATATAAGCACTGGAGTGATTTTTTATTGGTTTGTGCCAGAATTTTTCAGTCTGAAAATATATAAACTGGCCGAATTCAAATGAGTTTAATATTGCAAAAATCCCAGTTGGTGATCTTTCTGATGAAAAAGAAAAGAGATACCTGTGTTTTTCAAACTATACGTAGAGATTATTTTACTATTTATGCATAGTTATTTCATTAAATATATATGTTTAATTACCCAGGAAAAATGAAAGTGCACTCTATCTAAACAGCTCAATGTCTTACACATTTTTTTAATGATTTTACAAAAATATAACTCTACTTAATTATGATAATGGCACACATCTTCACTTAAACTATTAAGAGTAAAAGTGTATACCAAAGTAAATTACGTAACTTAACTTAATGAAGCAGCTGAAACCTAAGCCTGCGTGGAATCTTTCCTTCCGTCTGAGAAATGCAGGTATTATTTTTATTTTATACACTAGGGGCCAAGGCCCCCAGACTGGCTACGCTCGCTTTTCGTATGAGTCAATCGGTCCCTAATAAGGCTTATTCGTAAAAAAGACATAATTTCAACAGACAAATCCCAAAAATTGGATCAGATAGAATGTTACGGAGCTACACATTGATTGGTTCTTGCATGTTCATTGGTACATAAAAATTTAAACTTCACATTACAGTAGACCCCCTCCCCCTCATAATACGGAAGATATTTTGTTATGTGAATCCGTGTTGTACGGGTCCTGAGCTATACTCCACCTGGAGTGCGGATTATAATTATGCGCTTATAATCGCAAGAAAAATTATTTGCACTCTTCAGAAACACAATGATATTTAATGTTGCCATTCAAAAGTTATATTAATTAGGAGCTAAAGCATAATAAAATCAGAACATCTGTTTCAGCTATATTTTTAATAATGTAAAACCTATTGGACACCGTGCGAATTTGCCATCCATGGCGATTTTTCATTATTTGGCGATAGATATAGTATTAGTATTTGTGGGATAGTATTTGTGGGATAGTATTTGTGGGATTTCTGGGATAGTATTTGTGATGTCACGTGGTGACTCGCATGAAGAGAGAAATCACACTGCAAAGTCACATATTTGTGACTAATTATTAATTGCACTGCCACGTCACTCCGCAACGTCACAGGGTAGACACAAAGAGACGTCACAGGAGGCATTAATTTGCATTACATTTGTGATGTGACGCACGTGATAAAATGTAACGTCACTATTACGTTACTGCCAGCATGATTGCTGTATGGACACATGGAGTCAAACAGTAACAGTGTGTCAAGTATGCATACATGTTGCTATATCACAATGAGATAACTGACCTACAAATGCCATAAAATTATGAATTAAAAGTAACTAAAAAAATGCCTCGAAGTGTTCTAGGACGTTTTTTTTTTTGCTATCCCGCGCTTAAATTTAAGAATTGTGTTTCTCATTTATGATAAATATATAAACTTTATTCTTGTTTGTTGCAGATTGCTCAAATATGTATTTAATTTTCTCATAAACAATATAAGTTCACGAAGTCAAGTTTGTCTGAATAAAGAAAAAATGCATATTTGAAAGAAACATTTTTTTTCTTCGTATAAGATTTTGATTTGTTGGAACTGCATTTTACATATTTCTAAGACAGCTTTACGAAACCAGAACTTTGTTTAGCACAAGTGGTTCTTGAAGTCTGCGATTAGGTTTTTCTGAAAAAGTAAAGTGAAAATTAATTGTGTATCAAGAATGTCTAGATGGGGAGGGAACGAGGAAATTCTACCCTGGTGGATAAATTTTCCAATCGATTTAAATGGAATTCCTGAAAACAATTATAGACTCTAATAAAAAAACCGATGCGCTAAACGGAACTGGATTGCTGATTACCGTCGTCATACTTCTCCGTTTCACACACAAATTATTTCAAGAGGACTGAGATTTTGGTCAGTTTGGAGCTGGAACGCTCAAACTGTATTGGTAAGTGGTCTCACGACGCAATGGTGGAAACGGTTTGCCTAGAATGAGTCGTGATTCATCAGTCCTCTACTCTAAAAAGTTTGTTTGTGAAACAGATGAAGGTTCGTACACATTTGCGAGCGACGTATCTGCTCGCGTTTCCTGCATACCCTAAACTGAAATCGAAGTAAGAGATTGTAAACTTTTGCAGTTAAAATTATCTTATTTCTTCAGAAACACTTTATTTTAGTATTTTTAAGGTAGTGATTCTGTAATGTTTCTCACGTGTTCATTTTTACTTACTATCTATCAAGTCATGAGATGCTTATATATTTTACATTTAGCACACTGTTAATTTCGCCTAAAAGCTACGTGGAATTGTTCGGAGCATGAATTTTGCGTATTTGGAACAGCTCATTAAATTAAATTTGAGAGTATAAATGTCCTTTTTTAAAAATTTACTTAATATAATTCAATGCATTTGACAAAGATAATTGATAAATAGTAGTTATATTGTTGACAGATAGCGAGATTTTGGGCATGGACCAAACAATGAATGACTACATACATAATGTATTGAAGATTCCACAGCCATTAATGCATTGGAATTCTTTGGGTGGTCCTGTAAATAAACTCTCAACTAGATTCAAAGAAAAAAACAAGGACCGCAACTAGATGTTACAACAATCTTATATATAAAGTTTCAACAATCTACGACTAAAAGTTTTTGAGATATGTGAGTTACATACACGCATACCTACGTAAGTTGCCAACCTTGGCGGCTTTTGGCTCAATTTTTGAGGGAGGCATATGACCATCGTCGGTCCAATACCTAACTATATGGCAGGATAGCATTGTGCTTGAAATGGATAAATGTCTCTAAAACTGCCATTGACCGTTATGTGTTGGAATTTTTTTGAGTGTTCCTGCAGAAGAACTATGAGTGAAAAAGACACTGTTTTAGATGGAGAGATTCATTTTGTAACCTTTAACAACATATATCACTCTGAGTTGTTTGAAATGACTTAATATCGCTAAAATACCCTTTAATGAATTTCTAGCTAGATAGAGCTTAATTTATATAGCATAGCGCTTAAGCTTAAAATATTTAGCATATAGAGAGCTTAATGTATTAGTAGCTATGTATAGAGCTTAATGCAGATCATAATAGAGCTTAATGTATTTAAAATACTTTTGGGTGGCCCTGTAAATAAACTATCCAGCGAACGGAACCACAAAGAGAGGTGCTCAACTAGATGTTACAACAATTCTAAATATAAAATGTCAACATTCTACGACTAATAGTTTTTGAGATATGCAAGTTACATTCATAAGTACGTACAGGCGTACATACAGGTGTCAGTGGAAAACTGATCAAAAAGGACTTGCGGTCGGTCAAAATGGATTGTACATGCATTTATATGAACATACGTACAGCTGCGGAAAAAAAAATGTCCCATTTGCTCTTTATTTGGCCATTATTCGTCGTACAGTAAAATTATATATACAATTCGTTTTCAAATAACGCGTACTTTAATTTACTATTAATTTAATTTCCATAAGGGGCCGTCTTCATATTTAATTCTGCATCAACTTCGTTTTTATCAATGGCAACACTGTATTTTGACTTTATTAAACGAAAGAAAACCTTCAAATTACCCTAAATATAAATTTTCATCAATTTTCTGCGATAATTTCTGGAGATATTGCACATTATTTTTTGCGCGATTTTAAGGGATTTTCTGCAATTGATAAACGCTATTTGTAGGTATACTTTTCGACTTTCATTCATTTCGCTGGCGAGAGTTAAAAGAAATAAATATTATTTTCAAGGGAAACACTGTTTCTATTCTTAAAAGTTCTTTGTGCTGAGAATATCAGGGGTAGAAATTACAATATTTAGTCAGTGGTCCAAGTGATCCGTGAGTCCATTACTTCCTGGATTCGTACACATGATTTAAAGGAAACAGTGCAAAAAAATGCTTACTATTTTGAAAATCTTTCAAATTTCGAAATTGTTATTGAGTATTTCTCTTGAAGGTTCGCTTAGACAGGATAAATGTTGCCAGGAGTGATAGTCTGCTCTTCTGACTACAGCAGGGATGCTATTCATCTACAGTCGAGCTCGAAGAATGGTTTCATGACTGAAAATTTATTTGTTTGAATTGCATGTATAAAACGCAATTACTTTTTTGCCGACACAATATTATTATTGTGTTTGTTATTTCGCTTCCTTCATTTAATATTATCGTCTGCAATGTGCAATATTCTTATAAGACTGTTGGCGGCATTTTAATTTATAATCAGATGAAAATTTAGACAGAAAAACGTGATTTTGAATGTTTGTTGAATGTTTTATAAAGTATGGGGAAGTCCGAAGACCTGATGTTTCCAATATTAAAAAAGGTCAAATTCGTGCCTGGAATGTTGAGGAAGTTAGTTTTTCAGAAATAGAACGTTGTATTGGAAGACATACATCTACTGCATCTATACATGGAAAATATTTTATTTGGGGTACATGGTAGTGGACGCAACAATAGACGCTTTATAGAATCACCATAAAGCTGTAAAAAACTCTTAATTTATTTGCTTCAAAATTTGATATTTTTTAAATACTGCTATCTTTTACTGTGTTTTTGGACAAACGAAATCTAATTTACGTTTACTTTACGCAATTTTCAAAAAATTGTCACTAAACAAATTTATATATGGTCCCTTAACTCATGAAAATAACACCATTTAATTAATATAAAATAAACTAACGAACGTAAAAATCTGAAATTTTGCACAGCCATGTAATATTGTTTTCTGCATCTATTTCCATCAAATTTTGGCTAGGTTGCTATTCATATTTTTTTTAAATATTAATTTAATAATTCATAATTCATATTAATATTTTATTAACAATTATAATAATAGTAAATTACGTTTGTGTCGTTTAGTTCTAATAGTACGAATAAAAGTCAGCTTCTTATTATCAATATTATATGAGAGATGAATTAAAGTATGAAAAAATATTTTAACATAGGGGGAGGGGGATTTTGGGTGCTCATAACTCACTCATTTTCAGTTCAAATTTATTGAAAATTGGTATCCGGAGTTAAAATGAGCTAAACTTTTGAAATATGAAGTGAAATATAGGGGTTGCTATTGGGAAAAAAAGTTGGGGCGAATTTTAATATGGAGACGGCCCCTTATTCAATTTTTATGTATAGCAAATTAAACTGTACGTCAATCGTAAACGATTGGTCTATGTAACTTTGCTGTACGACGAACGACGGCTGAATAAAGTACTAGTAAGACTTTTTTTTTTTTTTTTTTTTTTTTTTTTTCCGCAGCTGTACATGCGTAATTTTTTTTTTTTTCAAAATCTGGATGCCGAAATTTTTCCTGATCACATTACTTCCTTATACTTCGTACAAGGAAGTAAAAAATCCCCAATTATTCATGTTATTAAAATCAACATTAAACTATTTAATAAGAGTTTCTTTTTTTTTTTCCTAGCTAAAATTTCAAAATGCAGAAGAAAAAGCACTTTATTTGATTTGACAATAAGAATAATTTGATTATTATCTTCAATAATGATGAAGAAAATAAATGATAAACGTCGTGTTCAACGTTTCCAATTGTTCAAAAATGTAGTTATGAAAATTTGGTATTTGTAAATAAATAAATAAAATAAAGCATTTAAACAACATAATTTTAAGCTATACATATACTGAAAAAAAATTATTAAAAATATCGTATAAATTAAAATAAAAAATATATTTGAAAAATACTGACCAAATGTAACAAATCAATGCTTTTAGAAATAAGAAAATTATGCGATTAGACGCGAGTTAAATTTAATAAAACTTTTAAATGACAAAAATTATTGTATAAAAATTATTTATTACTATTTTGTATTTAGACCACCATTTTGCTCATGCTGCCTGATAAAAATTTTAGAGCTTTAAAAGAGCCTAGTACTAAAAACTAATTGAGAAGATAGCTTAAATTCCCTGGGGAAAAAGTCCCCCCCCAAATATTTATTATATAAAGGCATGTTATTTACTTTTGGAAGAATTAACTATATTTTTATGCATGAATTATTTATATTAACTTATACTAAGCTTACATCGCCAACTAATTATGATTTGTGAAAAATTGCATCATGTTCACTGATTTAAAAGTAATTCTTCTTTCTTATTTTATGCAAATGCAGACTGTTTATTATCTTAATGCTTTTGAAGACATAGAAAATAAGAAATAAATAAATAACTTAATTTAGCGCATCTATCATTGGATATCGATCCTAGAAAGAGGGTGGGCACGAATCATTATAAAATACACCAGTAAATGCGTATATCACGTCACTGACTGATGAATGCACTGAATACAATTTAGTGTATGCGTAAATAACATATTTCTATTTAAATTCTTTTGCCGCAACAAAGAAATGTGGACACAGAAATCCATGGAATCTTATAAATAAAAATGAAATTCTGTGTGTTTGTTTGTTTGTTTGTGGATTTGATTCGTATACAAATCCACAAAAATGGACCTATCGGCCTGAAATTTAGCACAGATATGTAAAATAATATAGAATAACTCATAGTCCACTTTAAAACTTTGAAAGTCCACCCGTTCCCGGAATTTAAGAGATTTTTTATGCTCTTCACGCAAAAATCTTTCCGTAAACCCCTGTAGTGAAAAAAGTGTGAAATAAGGATCGTGGTTGCCATGTGTGGCGATTTTGCCGAATAAAATGTCGTTCGTATACAAAATCCACAAAAATGGACCTATCGGCCTGAAATTTAGCACAGATATGTAAAATAATATAGAATAAATCGTAGTCCACTTTAAAACTTTGAAAGTCCACCCGTTTCCGGAATTTAAGAGATTTTTTATGCTCTTCACGCAAAAATCTTTACGCAATTGTAACCCCTGTAGTGAAAAAAGTGTGAAATAAGGATCGTGGTTGCCATGTGTGGCGATTTTGCCGAATAAAATGTTTTAAATTCTCAAAGTAAAAATAAAAGAATAATAATGATTTTTTTTTTGTTAGTTTATATTGGTAAGGTTATTTTTTTTTAAATTATAATATCGTGTGCATGGGAAATCAGAGCAGGAATGTAATGCTTTACACGCAAAACAATAAGAATTGAAGATTTCCGAGGCTTATGTGTAAATTTTTTTAGTTTGGCGAAAAAATAAAATGGCTGAAATATGGATTTTGAGTAAGTGAGTTCTATCAGTTTGCACAGTTTTCGGCTTGGCGCAATTTATTGAGAGCTTAAGGAAATAGATTTTTGAAAACAAGTGCAAAGGTTTTATTAGAATACAGCGTTAAATTTTAATGATCCGTGAAGAAATAATGCAGTTATTAAGGGATTTCAAGCGATCTAACTTCAGAATTCTCGCCAATTGAGTACATTGTTTTAAGTTGGGGGAATTCCGCCAAATTTCAGAAAATTGAAATCTTCTCATTTAGTACATCGGAGTAACGATGAATAAAACACATTATAGTTGATAATTTAAAAAAAAATCGGCTGTATTAAGGAATTCCAATTTTCAAATAAATGCGTGCTACTCTTTGGCGGTCGAACCATTTCCCATATTGACTGCTGCTAAGTCAATGCTTCGAATGATTCCCTGAAAAAACTCTTGCAAAATGGCGTATGTTGGCACTTTGGCGAGGCTTAGATTTGAAACTGGATTTTATTTGAGACTGGTATATATAATAACACTGGTTATAGATAAAAATGAATGTTGGTATGTGTTTATGAGGTTTAAAAACTCCAGCACCGTTGAGCACCGTTGCACGGTGAAATTTGGTTCCCCTAAGTTTTTTATGATGGAGAAGGTTTTTATGCTATCCGTTTTCCTTAACTTGCCACTTGGTGCCGCAGCACAACGTTGAATTCTATTCCGTTTAGCCGTTTGCTATGCGAATATCGTCCAACCGATTTCGATGAAATTTCGTACACGCGAATATTAGAACACGGAGAATATTTTTCACTATCCATTTTGCTGTAACTTGCCGCTAAATGGCGCTGCAAAGCATCAACTTCTATACCGTTCGACTGATCGGCATAAAATTTTTTATTCTTACACATTTGAGCACGAAGAATATATTCTAACGGCGTTCCTTTTGATGTTACTCACCACTAGATGACACTGCAATGCATTATTATTTTAACTCGCCACTAGATGACGCTGCAGCAGGTCAAATTCTTGACCATTCAAACGGTCGCTATGAAAATCAGTATACATAGCTATTTGAACAATGAGAATATTTTGGCGTTATCCATTTTGCTATAACTCGCCACTTGACGGCGCTGTAGCAAATCATTACTTAAATTAACTACTAGATGGCCCTGCAGTGTATCACTTCTTGACTGTGCAAATGATCGTTATGAAAATTGGTATACATAGATAGTTGAACACGGTCGCTATGAAAATCAGTATACATAGCTATTTGAACAATGAGAATATTTTGGCGTTATCCATTTTGCTATAACTCGCCACTTGACGGCGCTGTAGCAAATCATTACTTTATTGAACCACACAGGGGCGTAGCCAGGGGAGTTTTTGGATTAGTGATAGAGCCCGAAATTTTTGGATTAGTGATAAAATTCCGTCTATTTATACACATATAAGTTCATATCCCCCCCGAAATTTTTTCCAGGCGCATATCCCCCCCTCCCCCCGAAAATTTTTCCTGGCTACGCGCCTGGAACCACTAGATGGCCCTGCAGTGTATCACTTCTTGACTCTGCAAATAATCGCTATGAAAATAGGTATAAATAGATATTTGAACATGGGGAAGAGTTTGGCGCTATCCATTTTCCTATAACTTGCCACTAGATGTCGCGTCAACACATGAACTTCAGGACTGTCCAGCTGATAGTCATGAAAATTCGTATACATCGATATCTGAATGCGAAAAATATTTTCGCCGTATCCGTTTTGCTAAAACTCGCCACTAGATTGCGCTACGCCGCATGGCCTTCTGCACCGTACAAACGATTGCCTTGCAATTCGGTATGCATGATTATTGGACACAATACAACGCGATTTCCACTTTGCTATATCTGTTTATTACAATGAATAGTAATCACCACAAATCGTAATATCAAAAAGTCCATTCATTCCCGTGCGAAGAACGGGTACTTCAGCTAGTTACATATAAAGAGTTAAAATGTAACTGAAACTAACTTATTTTTACATATTCATAGTACGACACCCCAGACTAATCCACTATAGTTACAAATTGTAGGCACTCCAGCTTGTAAGTTCTCATTTCCTACTAGGTGCTTGACTCAACCGCCCTTTCAGTCACGGAAGCAAACGTGTCAACTGTTAAAAATATTCCCCCCCCCTCACAAACCAACCCACCTCCACACGCTTTTTGGGCTCCACAAAATTCTATGATATAAGCTCGCTATTCTCTTTCCAGATTCCCTCCCTATAATTTAAGTAGTTCGCAGAGCTATTAAGGATAATTGTAATTCTATGATGTGTGAATGTAAAAAGTATTTCTTGGAGAGTATCTAATCTATTACTCTTGAGGTAATAGTTGTGTGGAAAAAATGCTTTGTTTTTTGCATAGAATTAAAAATGAAACACACTCATGTCCATAAATTAAGGATAATGAAGTTCACGCAAAGAAAGAGAAAGAAGCAAAACAAATTTGACTTATTTGTAAAGTCTATTTATTAAACAAAAAGTAAAGAGCAAAAAAGACGCTATATGTTTGACATAATTAATAAAAATTGCAAGTTTTACTCCTTTGACCAAATTTCAAAGAAGAACCTATTTACAAAAAACAGTATAACATGGTTAGTAGGATGGTTAATACGGAGTATGTCTTCCGGACGATGCAATACACGCCTGACAACGCCTAGGCATGCTGAGTATCAAATGATCAATCTGATCTTGGGGAATATTACACCACTCATCAAGCAATGCACTCCGAAATTCCGGTAGACAGGTGGGAGGGGGTTGACGGGCTGCAATTCGTCGGCCAAGCATATCCCACACATGCTCTATTGGATTCAAGTCCGGTGAGTATGCTGGCCAATGCATACTGGTGATATCCTCCGATTGAAGGCATTCGTCTACAATGTTTGCACGGTGAGGACGGGCGTTGTCATCCATAAACACAAATTCAGCACCCATGGCGCCCCGAAACAAACGTACATGTTGTTCCAGAATGACATCCCGATAGATGTGGCCTGTCATCGTTACACTCTGAACATGCAGGTCAGTTCTGGAACCAAGAATAATTCCTCCCCAAACGAGCCATCCTGCACCACCGTAACGGTGTCTTTCAATGGTGTTCTCTTGGTGGTAACGGGTACCTGGCGCTCTCCAGATGAATGTCCGGCAGGAATCAGACTCCAAACTAAACCTGGACTCGTAGGAAAACATCACACAAGACCACTGTTGCGGTGTCCTCAATGCATGCTCTCTACTCCAGGTTAATCGCAGGCGACAGTGAGTTGCGGTAAGTGGAACACATCTGACAGGCCTACGAGCATATAGACCAATGTGCCCTAAGCGTCTGTACACGGTCTGCCTTGAAACTGTCGTACCGGTAGCTGAAGAGAGCTGACGAGACAGGTCTGGTGCTGTACTCCGTCTGTTTCTTTTGGCAGTAACTGCCAAATAGCGGTCCTCATTCGGCGTTGTAACTCGGGGGCGACCTGTGCTGTAACGTCTACTCACATTACCATCATCTTGGAATCGTTGCCAAAGCCTGGAGATGACACTCTGGGCGATTCCAAGTTCCTCGGATACTTCCAGCTGGGTACGTCCACATTCCAGTCGTCCGATAATTCTGCCACGTAAAACATCATCCAAATGCCTCCTTTGTGCCATAACTATGCGGTTTTTGCACTGAAAGGCTTTCACAGCGCTTGTGAACAATTTTACTTCTTTTCCACCATTCCTTATATACCCCTCTCTTACACTCTCGTCATTGTGACGTACCATCCACGCCATCTGGTGGCTTCCTGTAATTTGCATATTCTTCTTCAAGATGTGTGTGATCATTCCACAGGTGAAATTTTTATTTTAGAGATCAATTTCTGTGTGATTCTGAATTATCCTTAATTTATGGACATGAGTGTATTTTACAATTAAATGTAAAAACCAATTTTTACAGCATGATGTTTATTTAATTTTTAAACTTTCATCTATCGGAAACTGCGATTCAATTGTGAAATGAAAATTTAAAACATCTTTAACCTTGGTCCCTTGATACTCACTTAATATTCCAGTAAGGAAGATAAATTATGTCAAAAATACCGGCTATCAAATACCTTCTATTAAAAATGCCTCATATGTATGCCAGAAATAATAAATGAGTACGTTTAACATGACGCGTGAAAAAAAGTGGGGTGGGGGTGAGGAAAACAGAATTTCTATCGTTTTGTTAAGAAAAATCGAAATTTCGGAAGTAAAAGGGAAGGAAGGCAGAATTTCTTTTTGCTAGTAGAATCCAAATTTCGGAAGGGAGGTGAAGGAAGGCAGAAATTCGATCGATTTCTTAACTAAACCCAAATTCTGCAGGGGAGACGGAAGTAAGGTGTGATTTCTTTTTGTTAGCAGAAATTCGAATTTCAGAGGAAAGGTAGGCAGAAGACAGAATTTCTATAATTTCGTTAAAGAAAATCCAAGTTTGGGAGGGCGGGAGACGGGTAAGTAAATCTAAATTTCTATCAATTTCTTTATTAAATCCAAATGTCGGTGGGATAATAACCTACTTGGTTAAATCCCTGCAGTACCTAGTACGTAAGTTTCAGCATATTACAATAGAGAATGACGAGGCTCACAAACTAAAGTCTTAATTTAGAAGGCCTTGGTCCATTTCAACTCTAAAGTTAAAAATCACAATGAAACATTTCTCACTATGAGAAAATCGATAAATTTTTTAAAAGCTGAGTACCATTTAAAGTTAACTTTAATGTCTGTGGGGATAAATATTTTTAATCAAACACATGCATTTATGTGCTTTTTAAGTGCAGTGGAATCTGCCTAATGTTACCACGCCGGGGAAGAATAAAACTTTTACCTTATAAACATAATCACCCGTGGCGGATGATCCTTAAGAGTCCTCTGTAGTCGGCTTGCGGAGATTTCAAGTCCCAATGCTTTGCTATGGAGAAAAGTGCCTTAAGGCACAATCATTTTTCTCAGAAAGTATTAGGTATTTTTAAATGACATTTTCCTGTGTGAATCTTGAGAACTATTCGCAAGGATTGTGCGAATCAGATTTGAGTTAATTTAGCCGAAAGAGATTTTATTGCAGTCTGAAATAAAATCTATTTCGGCTAAATTAACTCAAATCTGATGCTCGCAATCTTTGTGAATAGTTCTCAAGATTCACACAGGAAAATCTCATTTAAAAATACCGAATACTTTCTGAGAAGAATGATTAGGCGTTAAGGCACTTTTCTCCATAGCAAAGCATTGGGACTTGAATCTCCGCAAGCCGACTACAGAGGCCTATTAAGGCAAACTAGGCAAGCGCCTCGGAGCGCGAAATTTTCAAAAAGGCGCACGAGGGAATTTTAAAATAAAAATTAAAAAAAATAAGTAAAAATCTCACGACCACTAGAGGGGGATGGCGCAGATGAGGTGCTAGCGGGCGCGGTCGACAGTTAATCCACGTCTGATGGTCACCTTACAGAGGCGACATTGCGCGATTGGTTGTAAAGTGAAATTGTACAAAAAAAAAAAATAATAATAATTCTCTAACATTATGGATTATGGACTGAAATTCTTGAAAGTGCGCTTGCGTCTAAACGGTGCATTCGATTGAGCACAAATTAGGCATGCATATTATGGGTCACGATCGCATGACCTGTATAGAGTTTAGTGTTTGTAGATTCGATAGTTGGTTCCCAGAGTTGTACATACAATTCTGATACATTATGATCTACAGAATGCAAATCATTTAAAGTCTGCTAGTGCCTAAATGGTGCATTCAAATAAGTTCAAACTGGGTATTTATATTATAGATAATCGTCACACAGCCTGTACAAATTTTATTGTGTGTAGGGCATATAGTTTTTGTACAGGGAAACAAAAAGTTCTAATACATTATGGCGCAAATTCTTGCAAGTGCACTAGTGCCTATATCGTGCAATCGATTGAGCTCAAATTAGGTATGCATATTATAGGTATCTGTCTTACATATTGCACAGATTTTGGTGTGTGTAGGGCTTACAGTTTTTTACAGGGCTACAGAAACCGTTCTTATATGTTGCAGCCTATAGACTAATATTATATGAAGTGCAATAGCGTCTGAACACTATATGCGATTGGAATGAGCCAACTTTATTTAAACGCTGGTAAAGATCAAGTGTTCGGAAATTCGAGTGGAGTCACTTCAGATTTTTCTTTCTTATTTATGTATTTTGCTTGCATTTTTTTATCCCACTTATTTAGAATATTGTTGAGACCAGACAGAGCCAGGAACTGGAGTTAGACCTGACTTAAGTACTAAACTTTGTTTTCTTTTTACTTTCCGAACATGTACCATGTAAGGAAAGTGTTGTAAAAATTCGACTTCGAGATTTTGCTGAATTATTCATCGATTAAATTTTATTTAAATACTTGGTAATGATCTTAATCGTAAGTGTTGGGAAAGTCGAGTTGAGTCACTCCAGATTTTTTAAAACTATCACTTAGTTCTTCGTTTATTTGTTAGATTTTAGATTTAAGGTTGTCCAGAAGTGAATTACCAATATAACATAGTCAGAATTGCGTAATTGCGATAATCTAGTATTGCTAGTGAAGATGTAATTTTCTGTGGTATTTCCTTCCATGGTAAATCAATAGATGATGAAGGATAGGCCTTATCATGATATATATTCACAGATAATGATGATGTTACTTTTTATAAACTGTGAGAGCTCCTGAGAGCAGTTCTGATGGGCTGTGAGAGCAGTTCTGATGGGCTTTCGTAGTCATCTAGCCTTCTACATGTCATGCTTTTCTTTTTTCTGCTTAATTTCATATAACCGATGGAAACTGTTAAGTTCATATAACCCCCTCAATCTCTTCCTCGATTAAGGTTTTATTTTTACTTTTTTTACTCTTTTATCTTTCCAAAAATAAGAATAAACACTGGGTAAAATTTTCAAACTGGCGAGCAAATATTAATGTAAACACTCGAAAATATATGAATCACGAAATATTTTTGAATTATTGAGTAAATTAAATATTAAAGTATAAACCTGCAGCATTTTAAACAATGATTTACTATGTAGTAAGAGCAAGAATAAGAGGAAATTTGATAAGTGATTGATTCTATCTTCTTAGCTCTTGTAACATCCGTAAACATTTTATTGCTTTTATTCCCATGCAGTTTTATTAATGAGATTTTCAATATACTTCTTAGATGTTTTGAAATGCTGCTTAGCTATGACTTTTGGAGAAATCAACTGAAATATGTGATTCAAGTTTGGCTGCCGAAAATTCCACAAAGTACAATCCTTAATGAGAAATCCCGAGAATCCATTAAATACTAAGGAAGTAAGTTGAGAGCTGCCACTTCGGTAAGGGTGTGGGTCTTTCCTATACCTTTTCCGGAATTCATGCAAAAAATGAGGAAAGGCCGGGTTCCAAACCGTAACACGCTCCGGAAATCGTAATTCATTCGTTCGCCAGTGGCGGGGTGAACTGTTGTCACGTGAGGTGTCCAGTGTCCTTTGTCACCTCACCGCACTTTATGAGTATTGTGTTCACGCATTGGACTTGAATGCAGATCGGGCGCACGCGAAGTGGTGTTTCATTTTCGAGAGCTGGCGTGTCAGTAAATGATTTAAATGGATCTAACTGTGATGAATGAGTAATTCGGATCATGCTATTAAACTGTAACAGCCGTGTTCGATTAGTCCCGTTTTGAATGTGATGTTTTCACTATTTTTTTTTTTTTTTTTTTTGAGTGGTATGCTTCTTATGCTGATTATTTTAAGCTTCTTGGCAGCTTGGTGATTTATTTTGATGATTCCACTTTTAGCTAAAAACCAACTTGTGATTGAATTTGTGGGCAACTACAGTAGACCCCCCCCCCCCCAATAACGCGGTAGATACGTTCCGTGCTATATAAATCCGCGTCGTACGAGGCTTGTGAGCTATACTCCACCTGGAGTGCGAGCTGCGCGGTATAATTGCTGCAAAACTTATCTCCACATCTTAGAAAACTGCATTCTTACTGCTTAAGTCTCTTGATGGTGAAGTTGTAAAAGGGATTTGACTGGACGAAGATGGAAGAAAAAATCAATTTGGCGAACATTAATTGCTAAATCGCGCCAAACCGCTGTGTATGTAGAAGGAAGATGTATATATATATATATATATATATATATATATATATATATATATATATATATATATATATATATATATATATATATATATATATATATATATATATATATATATAAAATGCAACGCAGCGCATTAGAAGATAACTGTCAGGTAGACTAAATATGGGAGACAGATTTAAACTTTGGAGACGCACAAGATGCTGACGAAAAGCGAATGAATTTTTTTTGCCAATATGGGAATAATAATAAGGTACAATAAATTAATTAAGACACAAGAATTAAAGGAAAGTCGTTGCAAATATGAATAACTTGATTTTAGAAAGGGACATTTTCGAAATTTTACAAGAGGCAGGAGCTGATTACCAAAAGGGCTCGGGAAGCTTGAGCTTCCACTCAGAATTTGAAGGGGCCCCCAAAAATGACTGAAAAATTGTGATAAAAAAATCAAAATTTTGTTTTTAAACGATCTTTTTAGTTATTGTAAAGATTTTTAATTAAGAAAAGTGGAAAGCTATTTTTAAGGTTTTTCAGAAGTCTGATATTTCTATATGTCAAAATTGATTCGGAACTTTTATGTTGTGATTTTTCTGATGTCATCAAAGAATTCCTGAAAAAAGCCATGCCCAATGATAAATTCAACTAAATAAATAAAGTTTAATGTTCCTGTAAGATAATATTTTTAGTTTACTTCTTAAAATAATTTAAAAATACTACAAAATCTCGTTACAGTGAACTAAACTATTTTGAAAATTAATGAATAAAATATTTTTATCAAAGGGAATAATTAGAACTAATTAACTCAAATAAATTTATTTTTAACGAATAAAATATTTTTATTAAAAAATCATTAAAACTACTTTTCCAAAACAAAAAGAGAAGGGCCACGCAATGAGACTGAGCTTTCCCTCACTTCAGAGGTTAATAGATCCCTAAGAGGGAAGATTAACAAAATGGGAAACTCATCATTTTAATATCAAATGGAAACTTTGCCATTTTATTGCAGTGTAGCGTTAATGGCCCAGGTCTCATTTTAATAGCAAACGATGTGTCAATCTTTATTTAATCGAAAGATTATGGAAAAAACCCACGAAGTTTATAGAAATGTCCCCTTTAAAATCAACTGATTCATATGTGATCAGCATCACAGAAGTACCCATAAATCATAGATGGAGATACTATTTGCCAGGTATTGCATTTAAACTTTTGACTGCCCAATGACTTCTTTTAGTCATTTAATATCTACGAGTCGTACTAATTTTGTGGATATCATTACTAAATAGTTTATTAAATAAAGTACCGTGCTTCCTCGCGTAATAGTCGCACCCCCCGCCGTTTTTAAGCAGAAAAAATCGTCCAAATATTTTCCCCGCATAGGGATGGACGCGAGACGACTTTTTGCGAGACGAGACAGAGATTTACAGCTTTTTTGCGAGACGAGACAGACATTTTTAACATTATGATATAGGGATTTTTGCGAGACGAGACAAGCTTTTCGGCTGTTTTGCGAGACGCGAGACGCCAGTTTTTCGTCTCGCGTCCATCCCTATCCCCGCATAAAAGTCGCAGTCACGTATTTGACCTTCATGTATGTCGATAAAAATATTACAATTTAAAAAAAACTGCCTCTGTTTTCTATGCAACTAACGAAAAGATTATTTAATATACGGCAGATAATCTGGAGTGTGTAAGTGTGTCAGTGTTTAAGTAATTTTATTATAACATCACTAATGTTTTAGCGTACAATAATATGTAGCAGATTTCCCCTAAAAATAGTCGCACCTAGACTTTCATCATGAAAAATTGGCAAAAAATGTGCGACTATTACGCGTGTAAACACACTAATTCTGTACACTAGCATACGCTATTTCAGGACATATCATTACTTGCTTTTATTCCCATGCAGTTTTATTAATGAGATTTTCAATATACTTTTTAGATGTTTTGACATGCTGCTTAGCTATGACTTTTGGAGAAATCAACTGATTTAATCAACTATTTGTCTACTTTTCTTCCGCGCTTACTCTAAACAAACTGCTTTAGTATCGGCTGTTAATACTTCATTCTCGAAGAAAACAGAATGCTTGCATCTCTTGCTCCGACCTTCGAAAACTAAAAAAAAAAAAACTAAAAAAAAATAAAAAACAAATTATAATTTAATAGAAACATTAGTAATTTAAAATTTTAAGCACTAGTCTTTAATATATGTTGCATTGACCATTATTATTTTTATTTCTTCTGTTCATTGTGAATAGAAATGCAGTGGTTTTAAACAACATGCTTTGCTCTGAAAAAGAAAAATCTCCCTTCACCTTAAGTGCTCGTGAAAGAATCACGGTCAATGCTTTTACTGGGCAGACAAGATAAAGATAACTTTTCGCTTTTTTTACGAAAGCAAAAGAAAAAGGAATGAATTCCAAACTGAGGAGAACATTGATTGAAAAGCATGAAAATGCCTTCCAGATGAATGCATTTCACTTTTTAGATGCCGAGAGCACACAAACTTTATTTTATTAGGGCGCTGCAATAATTCTTCGGCTTATGAATAGTAATGGTTTATCAGACAATGTTTGTAAATAAAACTCTCTATCGTGGAATTTTGTCGTTCGATAGTGATAGTATTTATTTCAGTTGTAAACTCGTCTGGTCGATTTTCGAACGCGTAGTATTGCTATTGAGTAATTTTTGTTTCATACGAAGGGGGGGAAAGTGAAAATCAGCGTGCATTATACGGTTGGTAATATTCGATCGGTGTTTTGCAAATGTCTCAATATGCACACCCAAGCTTTATCTTGTCGCTTATTGTAACTCATATAGATAAGGCTGTTATCATCTGGCGCCGTTTACCCTATAGATTGATGTTATCTCATTTCCTGTGTCAAATAACTATTTTTCTTCATCAATCAAATATGATTTTGCGAAATTTTAATAACAGTCGAGCCCGCTCAATAGAATAGAAAATTTGCCGTGAAATATTATTCTAATCCGGGACCAAACTGACAATTTGCAGCTGTTTGGACGTTGAAAACTTATTACATTAAGCAAGATATTCTTTTAACCGATATTATATTAAGCATACTCTACAACAGTTTCTTCATCTACTTAATTCATGGTTCAAAAGATGAATTTGATATTAAATTTTTAAAAAGTACTACTATCCTCTGACTAATTAAAAAAAAATGCTAGTTGTTCTCCATGGTATAACCCGCGTCAAACCAGGGGCGGCAAATAGGGGGTTCGGTCGCACCCCCAAATTTAACAAACATTTTATTTATTCCATGCTCTGGAATTTAAAACAGCCAATCTCGTACACCCAAATTTAAAATGAAATGCTGCCCCTGCGTCACACCCACCCACCAATGACCGAGTGGATAAGACGCACTGAACACTGGTAGATAGCTGAAGCGACAAGGTCCTGGTTACTGAATTACAGCACGGCTGTTCATCTAGCGGTGAGAAGTTTGGTAGGTTCTCTTCGAATGTAACATGAATGTTCATTTAAACACCTTAAAAAGTCCACCTAAGCCATTGCTCTCCTTAGGCAGATACCTCTCGTGTTGCTTTGCCTTAACTACTAACCACAAACATAGCTATCTACAGATGTAGTTTCCAATCACTAACTCGTTCCAGCTTTCACCACTGAGCAATGGGGTTTCTTATACAGCTAAAGTGAGGATCAAGAAAGAAAACGATTGAACATATAAAAGGGTTCGTGTTTTGCATGGGGTAAAAGTATATGGCGTCTCAAAAAAAAAAAAATATAGACAAATAGAGTGTGTGAAAAAATGAAAATAAAAAATAAGCCTAAACAGCTAATGCCTCTTGTAGTAAAATATTTTCTTTGTATTACTTAGCTGAAAACTACAATAAATTATTTTTTAAACCCTTTCTGTGCATAATTAGCTGTTAGACTCTGGCCAAGTTATTTATTTAGTTATAACAACAATCAGAAGCCATGATTTAAACAAAATGAGCCCACAAAATAAAATTAAAACGCGTTATTTTAAATACGCTAAAGAGCTATATTGCTCTAAAAGGGTATCATAATCCATGCGTGGGCCTTATTTGTATTCCTTTTTTCATTAAGTTGGAAAGTGTAATACAATCGATGAGTATGCCGTATTTATCTTCCTTGATCCATAAAATTTTTATTTGGAACTAAAATCTATCTTAAATACGCCTACTTTTGCTATAACTTGCCGCTAGGTGGCATTGCACAGCGTCGAATTCTATTCCGTTCGACCGCTTGCTATGAAAGTACAGTTCAAACGTTTTGATGAAAATTGGTACAAATGGATATTTGAACACAGAGAATATTTTTACATTATACCTTTTGCTGTTGCTTGCCGTTAGATGGTCGAATTCTATTTCGTTTAAGCGCTTGCTGTGAAAATACCGGTCAACCGGTTTTGATGACAATTGGTACACATGGATATATGAACATGAAGAATATTTTTACACTATCCGTTTTGCTATAACTTGCCGCAAGATGGCGCTGCAGCTCATGAACTTCTATACCGTTCGACCAATGGCCATAAAAATTTTTACGCTTACACGTTTGAGAACGGAGAATAAATGCATTCTAACTATTTATTTAGCTGTTACTCATTATTAGATGGCACTGCAGCGCATTATTACTTTAACTAGACATCAGACGGCAATGCAGCGCACCAACTTCTTGACCGGACTATTGATCGCTATGAAAATTGATATACATAGATACTTGAACACGGAGAATATTTTCGTGTTATCCATTTTGCTATAAATATAGCTACTTCATTGTGCTGTAGCACATCATTACCTTAACTCCCCAATAGATGGCGCAGCTGCATATAAAGACTGTTCAACTGATCGCTCTGAAAACTGGTATAGATAGATATTTGTACACGGAGAATATTTTGGCGTTATCCATTTTGCTATAACTTGCCACTAGATGTCACTTCACACCAATAACTTCAGGACCGTTCAACTGCTCACTATGGAAATTCGAAATGAATGAAAATAATATTTTCGCGGCATCCGTTTATCTATAACTCGCCTTCTGTACTGTTCAACCGTTTGCTATGAAAATACCCTTCAACTGATTTATAAAATTGGTACACACAGATTTTGAGCACGAAGAATAGTTTACGCTATCTGTTTTTCTATGACTTGCCTCTAGATACCGATGCAGCGCACCAACTTCAAAGCCGTTCGACTAATCACCTTAAAAATTGGTATACATACACATTTGAGGACAGAGAATATTTTTTTAGTATTCATTTGGCTGTACTCATCACTTGATGGCACTGCAGCCAGGTCCTGATTTCCGGGAGGGCATTCGGGGCAAGCGCCCGGGCCCCAACAAAAGGGGCCGCCAAATTGTTCTTTAAGTTTAAAAAATTGTAAATTTTGAAAAAAAAATTTCGAAAGAGGGTCCCCTAATGAAGTTTTTGCCCAAGGCACCCCAACGCGGCAAATCTGCCCCTGTGTGCAGCACTTTATAATTTTAACTCACCACTAGATAGCACTTCATCAATCAACTTCTTTATCGTTCAACTAACTGCTCTGAAAATTGGTATACATACACATTTGAACACGAAAATATTTTTGCGTTATCCATTTTTCTGAACTCGCCCTCTGATGGCGCTTTAGCGTATTATTACTTTTAATTTGCCACTAGATGGCGATGCAGCGTATCTTGACCGTTAAACTGTTTCTATGAAAATTGGTACACATAGATATTTGAACATGAAAATATTTCGATGCTACCCATTTTGCAAAAACTTCGACAGTTGATGGCGCTGCGCCGAATCATCTTCTTCACCGTTCAAACGATCGCCATGAAATTCTTTATGCATAATTATTAAACACAGATAATATTTACGAGATATCAATTTTGGTATATCTATTTATTATGATAAATTGAAATTACAGCAAACCGTAATATAAAAAAAGAATTCATTCATTCCCGTCCGAAGAACGGGGCATTCAGCTAGTAAATATATAAAAAGTATAAACGGCTAATAAATTAAGATAAATAAACAAATAAATAAACGCATTCATATGAAAGCGAATTTAAAAAGCGAAAACGTTCTTTTCAGGACAAAAATTTCTAAGAGTTATAAAAACAACAACCTTTTTTTTTTTTTTTTTTTTTTTTTTTTTAAGTACTAAAAAACAATGGTCATATCTATAGCTTTCACATCGGTTGGGGTTCCAGCTATGAGGGCGAGTCCATTCTTACTGTAAAATTTGATTGACGGCAAAATTTACTATAAAAAAAATCAGTTGCATTACAATTCTTTAATCATTTTAGCAAGTTTTTTTATTACCCATTAAGAAAAGAGTTTAGAGGTGGATATTCGGCCAAAATTAGCATTTCTGTGTGGAGTAAAAGGGGGGGGGGATAACCTCTTAATCCCCCGCCCCCTTCACATACGTCCGTGGAAACACCCTATAACGAAATGTGTTTCATATAACATTTCAGAGATCTTCAGTCACGATATTCACCACAGATACAAATGACATTCTCCGTTTTCAAACAAAAAACTCCCCATTTCTAAAAGTTTCTTTTCAAATGCTTCATCTCCAGCGGAAACGTTTTTATAAAGCAAACTCATCCAAATCAGGCAAGAATTCCCCGAAAATCGTTGGTTGAAATATGGAATTTTCTCCACCACGGCTGTAGGAGAGGAGTCATCTTAGTGTGGGCACGCGCCTTTATGGCACAGCCATGTTCATGGACAGAATGGTGAAGAGATCGTTCCGCTCAAATGGGTTGGTTGTCTTAGCGAGTACGGCTTTTTTTCGAGCCTGTTTATAGAGAGCTTTGAAACGGATCTGGCGGTTGGGATTTCCTCCTTGCATTCGAGAGTTGGGAAAATGGGGTAGTTGAGATTGTCGTACTTTTACAAATTTGTTGCATATATTGCTAAAAGGAGATTTTACCTGAAATGCAGTATACTTGCGATAGGTCGAAGTCTCATAAGTCGAACATTTGTTTATCTCGAAATTTTCAAGAAATCCCATTACAATTTAGCATTTAAAAAATAAAAATATTTCTATGTCTCGAAGCCTTTCTTTTCAAAGTTTTTAGAAAAGTTTTAATTTCACTTCATGCTTGGGAAACCTATAGAATGTAAATAGGGAAGAAAAGTTTAAAAAGAGAAGAAAAAAAAATTAGGATTTTTTCTTCTCTCATTAAACTACATATTCCTTACATAGACTATTACCAAGAGAATAAATGGTATTTAAAAAAAATAAAACAATATGGACACACTACAATTGATAACATCCTTTAATTTCTGAACACTAATGATAATAATGAAGTTAAAAAATTGCAAAAATAACTAATCATAATAATTTCTTCACTCAATAAAATAATTTGATTGGAAATCTCCGTTTAAAAAAAATTGAAAATATTTAATTAATTTATTTAAAATATCTATTAATACAAATGAATTTCAAAAGTTATGTTTTTTGTCACGATGTTTTTCGTCAAAACTTTAAGAATGTGATAATTACATCTTTTTAGAGCACATGTTCTAATAACAAAGATGAAAAATTTACAAATAATTTCTCATAACTATTTTTAGATCGCTTATTAAATGGAAATTTCGGATAAGAAAAAAAAATAAATATTAATTTATTTGAAAACCTGAAAAATTAAGAAAAACGAAATTAAAAACTCTAGTTTTGCTCTTCACGGCAAAACATTTTAGAATAAAACTAACCACAAAAATAACGATAATTATTAATTTTTTGTAAATAAAAAAAATCACCTGACAAAATGCTCCACATTTCAGAGTTTCATGACTGAACCAAAGATTTTCTCTTTTCAAAACAAATAAAAAGATAAAATCAAACAAAAACTCCATTTTCGAAAGTGTGCTTTAAAATGCTTCTGTCTCCTGCTTTTCTAAATAAGGTTGCGATCTCATCGAAATCAGGAAAGACTTTTGAAAGATCCCACATCGGGAGTTCGGGAGTAATTTTCACCATTCGACATGGAACGGGAAAACGAAGTCTTCAGCCTGTTTTGTTTTTATGGACGACTGGAGATGAAGATCGTCTCGATCAAATGGGTTTCTTTTGCGAGTACGCCTTCCTTTAAGTATGTTTATGCAGCTCTGAAAAGAATTTCTTAACTTCAAATTTTCTCCATGCATTGGAGAAACAAGGTAACAGAGATTGTATCACACGTTTGAAGCCTTTTGTTCTATATAAAATGCTAAAAGGAAAATGGAGTATGATTTCTTAAAATAAGAAAGAGTCTGAAATAAGTATTGTGACATTTGAAAAAAAAAATCTGATGCGGACACTATATCCTTGTACGTCTATTAAATCATACTTAAGTAAAAAAGAATGAGATACAAGAATCATGAATTTTCTGCAGTGAATATTTCCTTTTATCACAGAAACAAACACCCTCAGAAAATAAAACGAATTAACAGATTAAATTATTTCCTGACTTAAAAAGAAAAAAAAAAGCTGAAGTGACTCCACTCGACTTTTTGAACGCTTGATTGTTTCCAAGCGTATAAATAAATTTGAATCTCGGTTAGTAATACAGCAAAAAACAAAAGTGAAAATTATTGCATTATGGTGTTTGAATGTTTCCTCACAAATTCGCGTATTTATTAATTTAGTATATTTAAACAAGAAATAATAATTTGGTGCTATTTTAGCGAATATACATGAACTATGCGAATGTCTGGAGGATTTTTGAAGTAAGAATATTTTAGTCACCTGTAAAGTTCATAAAGTGCACGTCAAAATATATGCAGTATGTAAGGTAGTGTCTTTCATATGCGTACCGAATTTGAACTCAATCGAGTGCATCAAATAGATATTTGAGCACTCTAAATAGTTTACTTCTGTAAGCTGTAATGTCTAAGAATTCTATTTTATTGCTCTGTACAAAAACTGCATGTCCTGTCCTGTACATACCAAAATCAATACTTGTCGTACGAGAGTAGTCTATAATATATACCAAATTTGAGCTCAATCGAATGCACCGTTTAGGTGCTATCATGTTCACTCCCATACGCACACTATAGAGCATACATAAGGTACAGAGAGAGCTTTATCAACCCAAACTTGAGGCACTTCCACAACAGCTGGCCTCACAATGGCGTAGTGGTTGTGCCACTAGAAATGGTAGACGGGCGAAGTGTGAAGGTCCCGGGTTCGGGTCCCATCGCGCGTCCGTCGCCCTAACCGTTCGGAGTTTTCGGTGGTTTTCTCTGAAACTTAGCGTAAATACGGGTTAGGACCCCTTAGAAAGACCCCCACGGAGGGCACCCCACCCATAGGCCTACAGCCCATGCGTAGCTAATCGCCCTTAATCCCACAACACAACACACACACTCCACAACAGCTGACTTGTGGTAAGATTTCACGTGCATAATTATTGCGCATCCAACTCGCTTTAGCTTTCTATGGAGCATTTGCGGCCAGCGCTCTAATCTCCATTTTCACCGTTATGTTTTTAAGAAAAAATGGTACATGATCTGCATATGGATGCAAAAACATGATTTCCGAAAAGTTCTGGAATAACCCTTCACAGGTGAGTGTTTTTTTTTTTTTTTTTTTTTTCATTGTTTCTAGAACATAGATTTTTCAATATATCCATTTCCACGAAAGATTGGCAATACTTTTTTGTTTTGTGCCAAGAGCGTTTGGAAAGCGAATGCTGATAGTAAATTTGCTTAGGAGTTTACACTTACCATTCGCCAAATATAGCGATAAAGCACAAGTCCAGCCTCTCGAAGAGAGAGGCCACATTTCAGTATCACAAGTCACATGGTTCATCCTTTCTTCACTTTTCCAACGGGTTTTGAATGGCAATGTGCTCTCTAGTACATTTCTACTGTCTTCCGCATAAGCACATACAGCACTTACAGTACATTCCATACAAGTACTTTGTATACAGCACAACAGTTTTTATACAGCAGAGCACGTATAACACACACCAGCATAGAAATAGCATAAATGAATTCAAAATACCTCAAAACTTGTAAATAAATAAAAATCTCTCTAATTTTTTTTTTCATGGTTACAATACTTTCCTTAAATGGTACATGTCCGGAAAGTAAAAACAATTTTACTTGTAGAAATTCCCTAATGTCATTAGAAAGACAAAAAGTAAATTATCATGGCTGTCATGCGAAGTAAAAGAAAATCGGGCAATCTTAAATCTCAACAAAAGAGAGCGCCTTCTCTTAGTCCATCAAGATATCGACTCTTGAATGAAAAGGGGAGAAATAAAGAACAGAAAAAAATATTAATTCGTTTACTAAAATGAACCCTTAATTTTTTAGTTGGATAGAAGTATAAGATGCACTGGGCCACTGAGAAACACTCTGTACAAGGCGGTAATACACTAACCCTGCATTCCTTCTTGAGAAAATCACATTTTATTCAGTAAATTACATTATAAATGAAGCATACGGGGGAATTCTACGTTCGTTGGACAAATTTCTGGAGGGGGAAGTGTTACTCAAGCATACGAATCAGAATGATATACCACTGTACAGTCGTAAACACCGTCGTCAAGTATACCTAAGGAAAAAAAAAAACGAAAAAACCCGCCCACTTGCTCTTTATCTGGCCGTTGTTCTTGTCGTACAGCAAAGTTATACATACCATTCGTTCGCAAATAACGTATACTTTAATCTCTTATTATTTAATTTGCATAAGAGGTCGTTTTCATATTTAATTCATCATCAACTTCGTTTTTTTTTCAACGGCAACACTCTATTTTGACTTTATTAAACGAAAGAAAACCTTCAAATTACTCTAAATATAAATTTTCACCAGTTTCCCACGATAATTTCCGGAAATATACGAATTCTTTTTTGTGCGATTTTAAGAGGATTTTTGCATATTGAGAAACGCTATATGTAGGTTCCTTACTTTTCGCATTTCATTTATTTCGCGATAAGGAAATGAATATTATTCACAAGGACTCTCCATAACTTCCTTGATCCGTACACATGTTTAAAAAAATGCAAAACGACTGCTTACGATTTTGAAAAAACTTTCTAATCTGAGAGAGAAACTGTTATTGAGTACTTGAAGGTTCTCTTAAACATGTGAAATGTTGCCAGGACTGAGAGGCTGTTCTCTGCTCTTCTGCCTACAAGAATAAATGTTACTCTGCTACAGTTGAATTTGAAGAATTTCTTGATTGAAAATTTATTTGTTTGAATTTCATGTGAAAAACCCAATTACTTCTTTTGCCAGCCAATATTATCACTGTGTATGTCATATCCCTTTCTTCATTTGATATTATCAGCTGCAGTGTGCAATACTTTTTATTAAAATTTTGCGGTATTTTAAATTATAGTCTGTTGAAAATGTAGACAAAAAATATGTAATTTTGAATGTTTAGTAAAGTATGAGGAAGTCCATAGATCTGATATTTCAGATATTAAAAAAAGGTCAAATTCATGCCTGGTATGTTGAGGATGTTTGTTTTTCAAAACTAGGACTAGGATGTTTGTTTTGGAAGACATACTTATACTGAATCTAATTCTATACAGAGAAAATATTTTATTTGGTAGGAAATTAGCAGACGCAACAGTAGACGCTTTATAGAAGGTGTGCTTTAGAAAGAGGAGGGCCAAACTTTAGGCTGTTAGTGAAACCGCGAGCCATATAATTGGGATTTTTATAGGAATTTGAATAGTTTATATGCAGTTTTGATATGTTTCGAGGGTCAGATCAAAAGCCAGTGAGGGCCACATCCGGACCGCTATCCAGAGGTTTCCCATAGCGCTTTATACATAGAATCACCACCAAACTTTATAAGCCTCCAATCTAATTTACACTAATTTTGTGCAATTAAAAAAAATATCGCTTAGTAATTTTATACCCCTTAACGCACCCTTAACATGGCCACCTTAACTTAAAAATAAGTCATATTAATTAACATAAATTAAACTACTAAACGTTCAAATTTGAAATTTTGTACAGCCGTGTAAAATTACTTTCTGCATCGATTTCCATCGAAATTTGGCGAGGGCGCTATTTGTAATTTTTTAAATAGAT
This sequence comes from Cheiracanthium punctorium, assembly GCA_038373885.1. NCBI lineage: Eukaryota > Metazoa > Arthropoda > Arachnida > Araneae > Cheiracanthiidae > Cheiracanthium > Cheiracanthium punctorium. Next base: position 31,864 of record JAWZYV010012392.1, on the reverse strand, counting down.
TTTTACTATATGAATTGGAAATTGTAACTTCCTTCCTTACAATAGTTTATTTTGTTTTTGGTTAAGTCAAAGTTACACGATGACTAAAGGGAGGAATGCCTTATTGAAATTATTTTGTGTTTTAAATTATAAAAAATGTTACTCTTAAGAAGTAACTTTATTAGGGACTACAAACAGAAAGGATGCAAAATTTAAAACGCAGCTTCTGAAAAATCACTATTTTGAGCATTTACTCAAAAAAATTATAAACGCTTTTAGCAGTAAATCATGCTATTATCAATATATAAAAAAAATAAATAAATAAATATAAAGACTGCCTATTTTTCTCGTGGGAAAAAAAAGCTTTCAATCCTTACCTCTTAAAGAGCATAATTAAGAGCGTTTTAAAGAGCCCCCCCCCGCCCCGTTTTCACGACAATGTCTTGATAAAGAATTTATAAAATATCAGGAATAATTCTTGTATAATTCTTGTGTTACTTTCCTACTTACTATTTAACTGATAGATGGCAGCACTAAATTTAAAACTGCTCGAAATACCGCAGACCGATAAGGTCTTGCGAGGAAAGTTTTTTTTTTTTTTTTTTTTTTTTTTTTTTTTTTTTTTTAAATGGAAAATCATAAAATAAATACAGTAAAACGCGCAAACACACACACTCATGAACACAGTATATTTTAGTTTTCCACCGTGTTTTATCTGTTTGAAAATTATAAATATGTTTGCGTAAAATAAAAGTTAAAATGGTTAAGCAAAAATGTTTTAAAGATGAAATTGTAATCACAATCTTCACCTTCAATACAGAATAAATAAAAGTGAAATTTTATTAAAAGATAGAAAATTTTCGCTGAATTGATAACTAAAAATATTTTATTTTATTTTACAAGTTGTCAGGAATTATTTGGAAGAAAGCTCTTACGCACGAAATACACAAATAAATGGTATAAATAAACTTTCTATAAGAATCATTTTATGTGTGTTTTTTATAGAAAGTTTTTATTTATTTTATCTTTTAACACCAGTATTTTGAGTGTTGTTGCTGTAGTTGGAACATGTATTCGGATTTGTGTGCTTGTTCACGAGGAACCGCATATAATCCACGTCAAAGAAAGGGCAAACGCAACAAGGGGGGGGGTGCCTTGGGGGAGGACTTCTCTGGGTATCTAGCGCGTAATCACGTTACATCTGAGAAAACCGCCCAAAACTGCAGACCGCTAGCCGCGCCAGACCGAACCCTGTTCCTCCACTTGAGTCATCTACTAATGCCAGTGGTTTTAACCACTGTGCTACACATTGGTTTTTGAGTGTTTTTTCCAGAAATAAATTATTTAGGAAACTAACCGAGTGATGTATTAAGCGAAGTTTCTGTCTATTGGAGTGTGATTGAACGAATGGTACATTACATTTTGGCGTTATAAGATAATTATGATTATTTACAAAGGGCATCAAAACTCTATAAAAGGGCGAATGGTCCCATAGGCCAAGATCCCTCGTGTAATTGGCCTTAATCCCACAACATACACATACAGCACATGGAACATAAAGTGGTTCGAATTTTCAATTATCGGCCTAAAACATACAGCAAACTGTGACAGTACCATACATGTATAATTTGTGTCGGTTTAGTGTATGTTGTGTCGTGGCAAAGGTACGCAAGGGCTACCTGCCAAGAATGGGGAGTGCCTTGATAGAAGGTCTTTTTAAGAGTTTTTAAATAACCAAACTAAGTGCAATGTGTATGAAAATTTTGCTTGCCCTTTTGGAGAGCGTGACGCAAAAGATAAATTAAATAATTGAAATAAATTCATTTGAATACATTATAGAGACTCAGTGAAAGTGTGATATATTTGACAGTGTATTTCATAATTAAAAGCATTGCTTAAATGCGTACATCTTCTTCAGAAAATAAAACGAAAGTAACTGTAATGGAATTTAAAAACAAATCTTTAAAATTCTCAGCAGGGCGTCACTCAAAATTTGATATCATTACTTTTAAGACCCGTATTTAAAATTCATAGATCTATAAAGTAAAATGCTGCGTCACAAATTTTTAACCAGTTGAGGGTTTTTGCATGGGGATTATATTTAAACTTCTCGTGTTCTAGCTGAGTGTGCGCCCCTTCCGCTTGCATTCCGGGGGGGAGGGGGGCAAACCTCGCCAGCCCCTAGCTTCGGCTCTGGCCCCAACTGCGAGATTTTTATTGAATTCATTGCAGATACATGTATTCAACAAAAGCACAATCCATAATAAAATTAAGGGGATGGTGGACACCCAAATCATCAAAATTGGCCCCAAAAAATTTCTTTTTTATATACTAATATTCTACAGTTAAAGCTGAACCATGGAGAAAAAACCGCATATGTCTACGGCAACTTTTTAAAAAGATATTAGGGTTTGAAAAAATTAAAAGGAACAGTTAAATATCCACAAAAATGCAAACAAATGCGTCAATAAATACGCCACAATTTTTATTGAACGTTTTACAAAATAAGCTAATATTCGAATGAAATTATTTTAAAAATATCTTTTGTTAAGGTAAAATCATAAATAAAATTATTCAGAAGAGACGGTATTAAAGGTAAATGGAAAATTACACTTTAAACTGTATTTTTTCCAAATCAAGTTTTTAGTGATTTTCTTGCCTTCAAAAGAAATGCTCCATGCGACTTAATTTTGGTCGGAATTGTACAAAATTTACTACAAACATTCTTCTCATACATTACAATAAATCTGTGTATCCTTTTTAAATAGGGTCAAAATTTCGATTCTGAAATTTCACTTTTATTTACGAAAACTGAAAAATTTCGCGGAAGTTTGGTATATATCCATGAAAATATTTCTAAAAAATTAACTACTCGGTCGAATCAAAAACCGATTCACAGACTTTTTTAAAATATATTTTTATGCTATTATAAAACAAAATTACAAAAAAAAGTTAAAATTAAAACGCATGGAGCATTTTTTCGAAACTAAAAAATTAATTAATTTTTAATTAATTACTAATATTTTTAAAATTTATTTTAATTTCTTTTCAGTTGTTTATAATGCTTTTAGTTTAATATATTCAAATACAAAATTTCTCAATCCTATCTTATTAAATAAAAAAAAAAAAACTTTTTAATGTCCACCATCCCCTTAATTTTTAATCGAAATTTCGTCTTTTCATTTCAGATAATTTTCTGAGAATGTGTCTGGAAATAACATTTGACGATTAAAATTATTCGGATCATCACTTATTCAGGTTGAGTGGAGAATGAGACTAGGCTTCTCTTAAGACCAAGGGCCTGCATCCGGGCCCAGCTTTGGCCTATGCCGGTCTCTGAGTACCCACTCTCTTCCCGGTTTGGCCTATCCCGGTCTCCCGGTATCTAAGTCTTTGCAAATACCTTTTCAGAGTAAAATTAGAGTTTATTGTTACAATAATGGTTATTGCTACAAGATTAGGTTATTGATTAAGGCAAAGCTACACGAGAGTTACATATCTAAAGGGGATTATGCTTTAGGTGTGGACTTTTGAAGGCGTTCTAGAGCATAATCACGTTACAACTGGAGAAAATCACCCAAAACACTAGACCGTTAGATCGACCGCAATGTAGTAGCCCAGAACCCTAGATCTCTACACTTTAGCCATCTACTACTTTCAATGGTCTTAAGCACTCGGCCACTGTTACTGTTTCAAATCAATTGGAGAACATACATAAAAAAAATTGTTTGAAATAGGAAAGAGTAAAAATGTTGTACACATAAAAATAAATAAAGGTAAAAGATTAAAAATTGAACAGTGATAAATTACCATGACTGTGAAAAATCACAAGTTGGACACCCCATAATAAAAAAGTAATATTACAAAAAGTTAATTAAATCATCCAAGGGAAATAAGCATAAATCTGAAAGTTAGATAATTTTTTAAATACGCATTTTAAAAAGAAGACAATGACACCTGTTTCAACTAGACAACCATGTTACTAAATGAATTTTTCTCAAAATAGATTTTTCCGTAACCACTCAAAACAACCTACTTTTTATTAATTTTATCCAGTATTTTTTTTATATTACTTTTTTTCAAATTGTCGGCAGTACTTTTAATCCTACACGAAACTTTTGAAAATATTTTTCCAGAGGAAAAATTTCTCATAAAATTTAAAACAGTAATTGTTATTATTCCAAATCATGAAGTATATTAATCCCCCATCCTTCCACACCAACACGCACAAAGCCATGAATAAATAAAATTGATTACTGGTATCAAAGATATATCAAACATTAAACTATATAGAAATATTTAACATGAATATTTCTTAAGAATCTTTGTGAGGAATTATTATTTTTTTTTTATAAACACGCATCACAGAGAAAAAAAAATCGTTTCAGAAGAAAGATAAATATTGAAAAATAAGTAATTAAGCTCCAAGCACGCGTCAACATTTTAATTCAATTGAGAATGTTTTGGAATACATTTAGGACAAATGATATTTGTTGATAAAGTATTATCAGATAAAATCCATTTAACTTAATTGATTTACATATTAGACTTTTAAACGTCATTTTATCATCAAACGTCATAAGTTCACAAATGATAGTGACAATTAACTTTATTTTACAGTCATTTTAAAATTCTTAATTTAAAATTAGAAACTCCTACTTTAAAATTACTTTTCAAAAATCTTAAAGTTATTCAAAAAATTAAAACTGTAAAGTTACACATAATATAATTTATCTTCATGTAATTAAAATATACATCAAATTATTTTTATTTTTAATTAAGTTAATAATAAACTATTGTCTTGCATATGGAGCAGACTCGTATTAATACTTTTAAAACATTTGTTTTTCAGTGCCATTGAAAAATTACTATAATATAAAATATACATTTTTTTATTTAAAAAAAATGAATCAAAGCAGGAAATTTTATCTGTTTAATAAATAAAAATATAATATATATAAATATGTATTTACCGTATATTTAGTCTTTCCTGTGTAATCTCGTTGGGTAAGCGATCAGTTATTTCACTTCTATAGTATAGTCCACTATGTTTCTGGTTTTTAAAATATTTGCTCATCCGGATATTCCACTCCACAGACCTGTGCGGAGCTCTTCGGATCTTCAGGGCAGGGGGGGGGGGCTGCTATATTGTTTTTTCCCTTTTTCGCTTTTCTCCTTGTCCGCTGCGGGTGGAGCTGCTCGCTTAATCATCGGATTGGCGTTTTCTTACAACTTTCGAGTCTTGCAGATGCAGACTTGTTTGTCCCGTTTGTGCTTTGTCTCCGACACATAAGAAAATTCCGGCGACTATTCATATTTCTAATCAATCTTCGCATATGTTTCAAGTTTAGTTCCTTGTATCCGAAATACCGAAATTGGCGACACTAAACCTTTTACTTTGTCTGGGTTTAAAATGGAACAATAGTTTATGTCTGCTACCTCTGGAGTCCCAACGAGAGTTCTTCACCAGAAAGCAGATGCAAGAAGTGTTTGCTTTTCCAAAACAAATCCACATGCTGTTCATTTGTGAAACACATAATGGAACTGAAAAATGGCTTTTAGGGTGTCGGCAACTCCCTGGTAAACTAATAGGTTTCATGCCAGGAACAGGCATCACTAAGAATTTATAATGGTTCTTGACCCCCTCACTATACCCATCTTTAAACTTAAAAAGATATGCCACTACTAATTAATGGATTGGTGTTTCGTCAATGGAAAACACCTGCTTAGCGCTTAGTTGAAAATGCGATTTCCCTTAGAATTTTTTTGGACACTGAAAGGAAGCATAAGTTTTCAGAGAGAAAAATGTTTTACAGAACACAGGGTTTTTGCCGCTAATGTGTAGTGTATCATCCCATATTTAAATTTTACAGAGCTGCTTGCTTCCAGATATTTTCAAAGGGAAAAACAATTTCTTCTATGGAACAAATTTCATAATTAAAAGCTTATAATCATGGAGTGTGATGACAGGGTTACGAAGGTTTTTTTATTTAAAAGCCTTCTGATGATTACCATAGCCCTTTCGAGTTTCGAGTAGACGTAGTGCTAAAAATTCTCATTACTTTATTGAATTTCAAAATATATCACAATGATCTGTCTAATGCAGGACATCACTGAAATGTGCACATAAAACTTCAAGCTAATTGAATCGGTGAGTGCAGAAACCACCTCAGTCACAAACAGGAAATTTATTTCAGGAGAGAGAAAAAACTTCATAAATTAGGTAATATTTGCATGACAGAAACATAAATGCATGTTATGACAGAGGAAAAAAATAAGTTTAAATATTTGAAAATTTGGAGGAGTTATGAAGTTTTTTCTCTCTCCTGAAAAAAATTTCCTTTTTGTGACTGAGGTGGTTTCTGCACTCACCGATTCAATTAGTCAGCTTCAAACTTTCTAGCACATATTCATTGAAATTTCAATTAAGAAGTGTGGTGGCTAACAATGCTGGAAATTTTTTATTGTGTACAAAGTAGCTAATTAATCAGAATTATTTTCTCGGAGTTACAAATGCTGTAAAAATATTAACACTAAAATAGCTTTAATGACGTTTGATTATAATTTTATTCTTCTAAATTGTAACGCAGGCTCGCAGGCCGCCTAGGAGCACATAGCCTATACGCGGAAGCACACTCAATGGGTAATCCGGCCCTGTTTAGGAATGATCCCTTCCCTCGTGACCCCCCCCCCCCCCTTTCCTTCTCTATAATTTTTATGATCTTGTAGCAGTTACGGTAGATTTGGATTCCATAAATTAATTATTTACAAACATAGGTGCTCTTTAGACTGCTTTTCAAGACGAGAAAGGCTTTTTGAAAAGGTGGGGGGGGGGGTTCGAATACGAAAGTAATAAATTATGCACACACAATTCACACATTTTTCTATAAACTATTTTTTGATTTTGAGTTTTCTTTTATTATGGGTTTGGGGCAACTACCCCTTCCACCTTTACCTTAATCAGGCTCGTTGTGACTCCCCCTTCCCTTGCTCTCCATGGATATGGATTAGCGCACATATTTACAAAACGGCTGCATATTTTTCTGCCAAGGAGGAAGGTCTGAGCACATAGAATATTGTGTGCATACTTTAGTATTATTGTAAAATAAACTAGTAAGACCAATGGTCTTCTAAAGAGAAATTCTCTTTCAGCAGCACAATGTGGTATGTATGCACATGATCAAGGCCTTTCTGAATTTTGGTCCCTTGTCCAAGCTCGACTTGGGCCCACTTTTTTTTTGGGGGGGGGCGGGAGATGGTTAATCTAGGCCTCTATTTTGGGCCCTTGTCCGAGCTCAACTTAGGCCCTCTTTTTTTTAAGGGGCGATGGTTAATCTAGGCCCCTTAGTCGAAGACCATTTTGGGGGGGGGTCATGACCCCCGTGACCCCCCCCCCTGGAACCGCCACTGGGGGGGCGACGTTTAAAGGTTGAGAGCCGCTGGTTTAATCATTTTTCTCCTAACAAAGAATCGTTGATCCTTGATTGTGTTTGGTGCAAAGCTACTTCACTGCTCCTCGAAAATTCCTTGACAACTACTTTGAATAACATTTTCTGAAGATAAATTTTTAAACGCATGTGATTTTTCATACTACAGATCATCATTGATAATGGGCCATTTCCAATAGGCACTAGGCTTCTTCATGCATCTCACCAAGAACATATCTGTAGTGTAGCTCCACCTCTTTATTTAACATCCCTTTTTGGTGCCTCCGACGATTCTTTATTTTCATAGAATTCTTTCACTTCCTCAATTTAAACGGTCTAGTTTAGAACAGTTACCATTTACTTAAAAATATGCTTACGACATTAAGATTCTCTTATTTTTAAGAAAAAGAGAAAACAGACACATTGGGCAAATGTGGTATTTCAATAAAGTATATATTTAAATTCATTTTAATGCAGTTGCAGATAAACTGAATGTAAACAAAATAGGGCTCATAAGTGCAGTGTGAACAGTACACACTGTCATAAGCCTATCTTTGAACCGGCTCAAACTTACACGGAAAATGCGGTAAAATGATGTGCCATTGTTTTTTGCTTTTTAACAATTGATAGCAAATAAATAACCGTTAGCTAGTAGTATATTAATCATTTTCAGAAAGTAATCTGATAAAGAGGTAAATTGATAATTACTTGTAGAAATTAATTGATTTGGATGAACTTCAAATCAGCAATAAATGAAGCTCTCAAACAATACTTCAGAAAAACAGCTTGATTGCCAAATTAACTATGTAACATGTTGCTAATTCATTTTGTAAAATACGCAGAAAACCAGTTTCCCAATCTTGTAAACAGAGTGCAGGTGTGGATCATGAGCAGCTTTATAAAAACAAATATACTGAAAACTAGGAGGTGGTGTAAAGTTATACCCTCAAAGTTACCCTGAATGATTGTATTAAAAAGAACTCACTTTGAGGTTTCATTTTTTTTTTTTTAAAGATTTATATGAATGATTGTTTGTTTGTGTGATTATGACAACACTACGTTAGTGAGATCTACCATAGGATGGGGTACCTTGGTAGGAGGACTTTCTAAGGGGTTCTAACGCGTATTCACGTTATATCTGGAGAAAACCTCACAAAACTACAGACCGTTAGGTCGACAGCCGTGCGACCCAGACAGCACAGCAAACTTGCATCAAACTTGCAGCAAGCTTGATTTATCAAGTCAATAAGCTTGAATTAAGCTTGAAAATTCCAATCGTGTAAGCTTGATGCAAGCTTGAATCAAGTGTTCTAGTTTACACTTGCCCAGCTTGACATTTTAAGCTTGAATCAAGATTGACATTTCAAGCTTAAAAAATTTTCTAAATACACGGGCCGCCCTCTGGCTAACGCGCCCCACATAATTTATTTTCCACGCTGAAATTTCAATTTAATTTAAGTCCATCGAGTGTTCATCGAGTGTCCATCGAGTGGCTAGAATAAAACCCGGGCCCTTTGGCTTCGCAGTTGAGCACGCTATCCATTCCGCCACCGGCGCCTTCTGCAGCTCTGACTAAAGTTTGAAGTGATTTACCACGCTGTTTTCTCGCCAGATTATAAGTGGGCGATGTGTTATTTGTTTCTTTTATTTTTCCATGGGATGCATCAAAATTAAAATAATGTTATGTGTGATTTTGAAATCAATTTCGTAGTATAATTGTATTTTATTTTGAAGAATTTCCATATTTGGAAAAATAGAAGGGGTTTACTTACTTAACACAAATTTTGTGTTAAGTAATCTGAAATGAAAGAAACTTATAGTTAAACGTTACTTCGAAATGCTATATCAGAGTTGCTAACATGTATGGAATACAAACACTTTAGTCATTTTTATAAATATTTCTTAAAATAACAAATAATTGAAAAATTTTGCTATTTTTTAACGCTAAAAATTCTCTTTACAAATGTGGTTATTTTCCTACATATTGGTATGCTATATTGATATAGAGCATTTCGAAGAATTAAAAATAAGTTTAAATTAATTTATACAAATGTAAATTTGAATTATTTTCATTGTTCATACTTTATAATTAAAAAAATTATTTAACTTCTGAATTTTTTTTATCCTTTGTAATTTTATTTTAAAATTACAAAAGTGTAAGATGTAAGATTTTTGGGCCCTAAAATCTTTAGGCCCTGGGCAGTTGCCCCGTTTGCCCTGCCGGTAATATGGCACTGGTAATAAAAAACCCATCCCCGTTAAAACACATCTCTTACGAACTTTCAACAAATTTGAGGACGCTAGACAATTAATGTCCATTCTCTTTCACAGATGGCGCCATCAGGCGCGTAGCCAGGAAAATTTTTCGGGGGGGGATATGAACTTATACGTGTATAAATAGATGGAATTTCATCACTAATCCAAACATTTCGGGGGGGGGGGTATGTCCCGATATCCCCACCCCCTGGCTACGCCCCTGGGCGCCATCACCGCACTTTGCAAGTGAAAATCCAACTTAAGCCAACCTTGCATTGCCAAGCCAAATCTCAAGTTTGATTTAAGCTTATGTGCTGTCTGGGGATGAGACCCGAACCCGGGACCTTCACACTTCGGCCGTCTACCATTTTCAGTAACACAACCACTGTGCCATGGTGAGGCGCTTTACACGATTGAATCCTCCCTTTAGAAAAGCTGTCTATCACAAATAAATGAATTTTTAACTACCTCTGCCAGTAAACATGCGTTTGATTTCAGCAATTCTTCAATCGCATTACTGAAACTAGTGCGCACAATTAAACTAAATATTTCAGTTGAAGTTCCAAATTTTCAATCAAAAATCCAATTATTCTGTCAGTTAAATCACACACACTTACAAAAAAAAAAAAAATCATTTAACACATCTAATCGATTTCCACCCCCTGTTATATCTAGTACTGCACTTTTTCTTCATTAAATTTATTTTCTTCATTAAATACACCACAACTATACACTTAATTTCTAAATTTAAATCCATCACATAGAAAAAAATCCGATTGAAGTAAAAACTTCATAGAAATTCTTTAATAAGTTGGTAAATCGATATTCTTTATTAAACATGATTTTTCGCACGTGCGAGTATTTTAAAAGAAAAAATTTAATCTCTATCGCTTAAAATATTATGCTTGGGTTTTCTTTAGCTGAAAATACTTTAGATTCATATCAGTCTATCTTCGATCCTGAATTTCTTAGATAATAGTCTGCAGTAGAATCTCTATGAGGCTTTTCTGATATTTTTTAATAATTCAAACTAGAAAGAGTTCATTATAAGGATACCCTCTTAGCGAACATTTTTGTTGGGTGAGTGTTGTGCTGTGTTAAGGAAAAGCTGCGTAAGTGTTCTCTGCCTAGGGGCGGGGAGCCTTGAGCAGCGGACATTTTAAGGAGTTCTTACATGTATTCCACATTACACTTGTAGAAGACCAGTATCTTATCCACATGCGGTGAGACAATTTTTGCTAGAACAAGCTGTTTCATTTTTATTCATTTGTAAATGGTTGTAATTTAATTCTCATATTTATTTACAACACATGGAAAATATTTTAACATTTTATGTCTTATTTTTAATTGAAATCTCAAGCACCAAAGCAGCAGTCCATGAAGTTTTTCCGTATAGTAAGAACAGGTTCTATCAGAAAGGTTCGCCGATTTAAAATTCTAATTCATGCTTTTCCTTACCCCCGTAGCGATAGCAGATTTTCATTAATAGAAACGCTGAATTACAAATACCTGTTGTTACTTCGCATTTTTGCTTTTAACTGTAAATACTAAAACTGTTTTTGATTATTTAAGGTAATATGCTAAGTTCTCAAAAAAAAAAAAAAAAAAGGTTACAATACTTAAAAGATGTTACTACCTATGGAAATGTGGCTAACGAGGCTATGTTTCTGACATTTTAGTCACAGTCCTTTGCACTCGAAAAGTCATGTGATTAATGGTGTGCGAAATTCTTAGTCCGATATATTTATATTAAAATAGCCATACTTCTATGTCAGCGACGTATCCTATATATATCTCGTCAGCCACGCTAGGGAAATGCGTGAAAGTGTTCGAAAAGCGTATTACTTCATTTGATATTATGTTCTTATATTTTTGTTCTCAACACACTCGTCACTCTCATTTAAGTGGCAATATCTTCATGGATAACCTTGTATATATTTACTATTATAGTTACTAAACGGGAATTTTGTGTTAATTATGACATATTTAATTAAAGTTCATTAATTATGAATTAATTGAAATTAGTTTTTATTCAAACAAACATTCCAATTTTTTTCAGCATGTAGATTTTTGATGAATATAAACCGGTTAAAAGCGGTTATAATATACCTTGTCAAAAACTTAAAACTAAATCTTTAACTTGATAGAAATAGAAAATAACAGAAATTATTCACATTGCAAGTTTATAATTAGAAAAACTGGAAATTATACAAAATACTATATTATTTTTTACTGGTCCACTCTTCCACTCTGAAATATAAAATGCAGCAACGACATGCACGGCTTCTCTGTAGAATTAATTTGCATAATTGTTTAAACAAACGCATGAGAATTACGTTCTGGAAAACTTTGAACTCAATCATGATTAGTTAGAATTTCTGCAGAAATGATTATAAATCAAAATTAAAGTAAAAGAGAGGGAGGCAGAACAGAAAACGTTAGAGGTACACAGCAGCTCCAGATTTCACAAATTTATTATTTTCAAGTAAATCTAAAAAGCCTTTCTCCACCTTCCTTCTGCTAGAATAAGATTTAACTTAATAAAAATAAATAATTAAAGGTGCACATTCGCGTTATTTATTTTTTTCTCACTCTATATAGAAAATCAATGCTTTTAAATTTTTAGAAACAATATGGATAGAACATTTTCAGATGCATGATAGAGTAAGTGCACCAGTAATGGACACTTTAAGAGCAACAATAAGCATTAACTAGTTATTGCTAATTACTAAAACTATCTTGAAACAAAATTTTTGTTTTTATTACCTAAGTGAACTTAGGACAAAAGTCTTAATTCTCTAAGAAAGTAGTAGAACACTGCAAAAAATAATCGTAAAAATACAGAACTATTCTGTCATTTTTCAACAGAAAAAAAATGTTAACAGAATTTAACTATGCTTTCCACGTAAATTTGCTATATTTTATGTTATAAAACAGATATTTTAGAATTTCGTTGTTTAACGACATTTATCTGTAGCTGTGGCAGCGAACCAACCAACCAAACATCCATTTACGTACGAAGTGAACCTTGCTTTAACCAGCGTAAAGAATTGGCAGTGATTTTTAAAGGTAATTTTTAAAAATTATTACTTATATTTTCTGAAATCTTTTTGCTAAGAAATGTTGCTTTTCCAAAAAACTCATGCTTTAAAACATAACGACATTCTATCCGTATATAGTAGTGTATTTTAAAGCCGTTAAGCCTAATGTTTACAAACTATTTCTCGTATAAAACAATTAGTAAAGTCTGAATAAATTTAATTTTCTCGGTTCCTAATCATCACTCTCATTTTATTGAAGTATTTTACAGAAACAGTGAAATAGATATTAAACTTATGAGGTTCAAGAGGCATCGTATCGGTGTAATGAAATTATGTGTGCAGATTTACGATTGCAGCGTTAAAATACTTTGTGATTATAAGGTAAATAAAAAACTTTGTAAAAAACACACATAAGAAGTTATAGGTAAGAGGATACGCACGTTTCAGCCAAATCAATTCATGTTACTCTAGTTACAGTTTTTTTTTTTATGTATATCTGTAAAAAACAAACAGAAAAGCACAAATTTTCAATTTTAAAATTAAAGTACTGATACGATTTCAGATTCATACGCCGCCGGGAAATTAGCTCATAAATTGTCAGGCAAGTTTAGTTTTTCTTTAAAAACCTAAAAAAGTAGAGCTTTAAGTTTGGAATAAATAATTTTACCCACTTTATATTTTCTGTCTGTAGAATGCTTTTTTGGCATTCATCACAGAATAATAATAACAATAAAAAAGCTGTAACAAGTTTTGCTTTTATTATAAGTTTAGTACTTTTATTTAACACAAATATTCCAAAGGGCCATATTAATCATTTGTAATTTTGTGACGAGGCAGCAATACAAACCCAATTATCATATGCCTTGAACCCTGCAATTAGTGTACTGATATTAAGAGATATATTACCTATGAAATTAAAGTTGAAATTTTGAAAAAAAAAACCATTTAAGTTTTCCAGTTTTTTTTTTTTTTTAATCCACCTGGGATTTTTCGGGTTGAACAAAATCCTAATTATCCTGTCAGTCAATAAAGTGTTTTTTTAAAAACTCATTTCACCCTTGAAACTGTCACCATAGTTTTTGGCTTTTTCTATGCAGAATTTAATACGGAACTGTATTTGATTTAATAAATGAACATTATTTATGCTAGGAGCATTGCTGCCTGACAACATGTAACGTTTAATGGAAGAAATTGATTACATTGTAAGATTATAAATTTAATCGGCATTATTGAAAAATTTTTAGCAAGAAGTGTTTTTATTCAACAAAATTCTTAAAACAAAATTTTTTAAACTTTGCTACCCCAGTCACTAATGTTCAGCTAAATTATGCTTGTAAATTTATTAAATTGAGAACAGTATGAGATAAAGATATGATTGATTTTTTTGCTTATACAGCAGAAACTCCATTTTCTCTCTAACTTGTCATAGATACCACCATTTATTAATAGCTTAAATGTGTAAATTTGACTAATGTTTTTTTTATAAATGTATACTTTTGATACACAGAAATCTAAGTAATAATAAAAATGAATTTCTGTTTGTAGGTTTAGACCTTATACAAATCCACAAAAATGGACCAATCGGCCTGAAATTTTGCACAGATGTGTAAAATAATATAGAATAAATGATAGTCCACTTTAAAACTTTGAAAGTCCACCCGTTCCCAGAGTTTAAGAGATTTTTTATGATTTCCAAACAGAAAGCTTTCCATAATTGTAACCCCCATAGTGAAAAACGTGTGAAATAAGCATCGCGTTTGTCATGTGTGGCGATTTTGCCGAATAAAATGTTTTAAATTCTTAAATAAGTAAAAATAAAAGAATAATAATGATCTTTTTTGTTAGTTTATTTTTGTATGGTTATTTTTTAAATTATAATATGCCTGCATGCTTTTAATTATAATGTGCATGGGAAATCGGAGCAGGAATGAAATGTTTTGTATGCAAAATAATAAGGATTGAAGATTTCTGAGGCTAATATGTAAAACTTTTTGGGGATAGTACTGTAAGCAGGTGCCCATCGCCAAAGCTTACTATATATAACTAAACAATACTGGCAGCGTTGCCAATCGAGATTAGCTATTCGGCAACCCTTCCGGCGGAGTTGTGTTGTTTTGATGTCATGAGAAACTATGCTGTTTGAAGGAATTATGTGATTGGTTGAACGAATTTCAAGGAGTTTAACTGGCAAAATAACTGAACTTGAATTCGCCGGGAATGGAAGTCGTGTCGTCTGCTGAAGTTTTGTATTTTATAATGGTTATTTTTGAAAAGTGGAATGTTTGCTTGGTTTTATAATAAATGTAGATAATTTGTGTAGAGCTGTAATGAAATCGGTTCCTTTATACGCTGAGTTGTTTCTTATTTCTTTATCAAGTGAATTTCGACAAAAATTTGAAAATGTTTGTTGCAAGTTGTGAAGAATATGTATATAGCGTGTGTTGAGGTATAGTTGTTATATGCTTATTTGAATGCTTGTGATGGCTTTATTTTGTGATGAACTCACATTGTTCATGAATAAAATTAAAGGTATGTGGTGCTTTTATTTATTTAAATGTTTATTCCTTGCTTTACGGTTCAGCGGTGTAGAGAATATTTATGGTCTTATGTTTTCATAACTATGTAAAGTTTTTAGTATGTTGTTATTTTTTGTGAATTGGGATGAAAAAAAAAATTTAAAGGTTTTAAGAGGGATGGTTAATTTTATTTGTTATATGGGTTTGCTCATGATTTACAGAATTCCCGTACAATATTTAGGTTTAATATGAATAAATATGTAAGGATTTTTGAGTTGTTTGTGATCAGATTTGATTCTATTCTGATTAATAGTGTAAGTGTTGTGTGTTTTGAAGGTATTAAATTGCAAAAATCACATGGGGGAGGAAGTAGTTGGTTTATTATAGTGGTTTTCTGATATTTTTAAAGAGTGTTTTTAACATTTTATGAAAATATTTGCAGTATATTTTTCTTGAAATCATGTGCACCATTCAGGTTAAATATGATTGAATATATGTATTTTTGAGTTGTTTGTGGGGTTGTATGTATGTGTGTGTGGGGGTGGGGCGGGGGAAGGCAGTCGGTTTATGTGAATGTTTTTCTATTAATTTAAATCTGTTATTTTAATGTTTTAAGGGAAATTTTTCTGTATAATTATGTGCAGAAACATATTTTAGCAATTTGAATATTTTGAAGGTTATGGTTTATTTATTTTTTAACGCGCCTAGAGCTAGTGCTTTGTTTATGTACATTTTGTTTATAATTGCATTTGAAATATGTCTACTAATGTTTTAATGTGTTTAGATAAGTATATTGTAGTTTTGGGTTTTTTTTCCTTATGTGTCTACGTATGTTTATGTTTTGTTTGGCGTTGAAAACAAGTCGCCAAGGTTAGACATTAGCGACAAAAAAAAGTTGCCAACCCAACCGACACCTGCTTACGGTATTATTCCCAACTTTTTAGTTTGGCGAAAAATAAAATGGCTGATATGCCATTGAGAAAGTGAGTTCTAGTGGTCTGCACAGTTTTAGGCTTGGTGCAATATACCTACTGAGAGCTTAAGGGTGTATGTTGAAGGAAAAAAAAACTCTGCTTTTAGTCTTGGTACACAAATTGAATAAACTAATAGCACCGTGGTCTCCAAAAAAATCCAGATGGTTCTCCATAAGCTGCTTTACACACTGCAATATGCGAGAAAGCTGTGAGTTTTGTGAAATTTTCAGAAAAAATTCTTAAACATAGATTTGAGCTGCAAGATTTTTCAAAGAGTGTGTTTTGAGAAAATTTCCATTTTTAAGCTTTTTTTCTAAAAGTTTTGAAACTGATACATATTTATCATTCATTTCAGTATTTAGTACAGCTTGTAAAGAGACATTTTCAAAATGTTGAAGTGCCTGGCATAATTAGTTTATTTGTATTTATGTACCAAAATCGCATGATTTTTTCGAATAACTCTGTTACGGAAATAGCATTTTTGAAAACAAGTGTATCGATTTTAGTAGAATACAGCGTTAAATTTTAATTATCTGATCAGAAATAATGAAAAGTGCAGTTAAGGGATTTCAAGCGATCTATCTTTAGAATTCTCGCCAAATTGAGTAATTGATTTAAGTTGGGGGAATTCCGCCAAATTTCAGAGAATTGAAATCATCGCATTTAGTACATCAGAGTTAATGATGAATAAAACACGTTATGGTTTATAATTTTAAAAAATGCTGCTACTTTTCAAATAAATTCCTGCTTTACTTTTCGGTGATCGAACCATATAAGTGACAGATATTTCTCATTTTGATTGCTGTTAAGTCTATGCTTCGAATGATTCCCTGAAAAAAATCTTGCAAAATAGTGTATGTTGGCACTTCGGCGAGCCTTAGATTTGAAATTGGATATTATTTGAGACTGGTATATATAACACTGGTTGCATGTCCCCACTTGCTAGCGGGGGTACCCCGCTAATATCATATTCATATATATTTTCATCTCACATTTGAACACTCTTAAAGAATAACAATCTATCTTATGACAAATTTAGGTATGTTAATTATTTATGACTTTCTTTTACAGATGTTGATATAAATTTGTATTTCCATTAATCAGCTTATAAAAATCATAACTGATTTTCATACTATGAAAAAAGATTTCTCCATAACTTGCTTTGATTTTTTAGTAAAATTGGTATTTATAATTAACTGTATTGTAAGGATAAACATTTAATCTTTAGTTGGTTTTTATTGTGTTCTATAAGATTTTCAATAATGGAATGTTGGTAGGTATGTAGGAGGAAGAAAGAACATAATTTTGATTGTTATAATGCTTTAGTCACTTAATAATTTGTTTTTTCTTGTGATTAACTGGAAATTCTTGAAAAATCATCTTAAGGAATTCTTTTCTTTTAAGAAACAAATATAATCCCAGAAATTGTTATGAATACCAAAATAACAGCCCCAAGTGTAAAAAAATGATCGTTTATGATATCATTGCTTGATTTGCTCTTGTGCAATACCTTTAAATTTTTTGTGGCCTACTGTCTGCAAGTGATTTTTATACCTGCGTTTTAACATGCATAGGGGGAAGTGTCCTGTGATTTGATGGCTCAGTCAAATAAAGCTTCTTTCCAGTAATGCAGCGTCAACTGTAATTGATGCAGGACGTCTCCACACTTGTGCATTTGGTAGGCCGAATACTGAACAGATATTTGGCCGAATTCTACTATATATTCAGCTGAATAATTTCAGAACGAAGAGAAAAAGGAATTTTTAGCAGATTTTTAAATCCATTTACAAATAATATTGTTTAGTTATACTTCAATATCTTAATTTCATATTATAAAATATCCTAAGTCACTAAATTTTAAGCGGAGTGAAAAATAATCTAATATGTTTAATAATATTACAGAAATGCAGACTTTTCTACTGGGTAACACTACTTGACTTGGTTTCCTACTTTCCTTTATCTGGTGGGGTGGGGATAGGAGGATTTTTTCTGATCCTCAATTAGAAACATAATTTTGAAAAACTGCTATGTTTTGTAAAACTTGAAGCATAATGCAATTAAGCATAGTTACCAGATTAATTACATTTATAATAGCATATATTTATTAAATTATTAATATTGCAAAATATAAGTATGCTGCTATTACTGTTTAACTTTGTAAAAGGTATTTTTTCATGACCAAGATTTTTTAGTTTTACATATAATATACCTTTGTGTGTTTTACCTATGAATAATATAAAATGAATTTTAATTAATCTTTATTTAGTATTTAATTGCAAATTTGAAAAGTTATATTTTATTTACAATTAAAATGACAATTAAGGAAAGTATTGATTATGTGTGCATTTTATGCTGAAAGCTTTATATTAGCTTATATGTAGAATGATCCAAAACTTCAGGGACTGTGGTTATTCCCGATGACGAAAGCAAGTACCTAAAGTTAAATTGCTTGGAATGGATTCTCCCAACCCTACCTGTCCAAATTGATTTATCTCATGTCGTGTGGACGAACAGCGCTCACAGCTGCTACCTTCCAAAGTCAGTTGTCTTAGCTTGGTGACATAAAAATGGCTTTTCTTGAACAGTGCTGTATCATTAAATTCTGTCAGCAGTTAGGTAAAACACCAATAGAGACTTTGGAAATGCTAAGAAATGTGTATGATGAATCTACCATGCGATCCAAGGTTATGAATGGCATTCACATTTTAAAGAGGGCCGAGAATCCTTGGACAATGTTGGCCCACATTCGACTTCATGGAACACAGAAAATGTTTTATTGGTGTCTGAATGTGTTTGAAAAGATCGTCGCCAAACAGTGCTGTTTTTCCATTTTGTTCTGTTCATAACGATTTTGACCAGAATAAGCGGAGACTAACTTGCTTAATACTAAACAAGGGGGGAGGGGGGCATAACTTTTTCAATCCTGTAATCCATCCTATCCTTTAAAAGCATTCAAATCAGGGTACAATTCAAATCAGGGGATTAACAAAATCAGGGTACTTTTGAAAGTGAACTAAAAGTTGAAATTTCGTCTTGACTTGAGACGATTTCATTTTCCATCCTCAACGAAATATGACAGGTTAAAAGCGACAGCTCCTTTTTCCAACTGAATGGAATGTACATTATTTCCATAAATGTGATTAATTTTGTTATTTTACTTAACTAGTTCTAGACTTATAAATGCAATCCATTGTTTGATTTACTTCATAAACATTCAGTACTTGTATAAAATTGCATTTTCTAGTTTTGTATTTCTCTATTTGTTTTATTGTTATCGGACATCAGAACTTTGGATATAGTGAACGAACCCCCAGAACAAGTGAGATAACGGCTCTTCGCCATACATCTCCAAAATCTCGCCCTCCCTGCGGGGGTGACTTCAAATCGAATCAATTTAATGAACACAATTTGCTGGTCTCCAGAGGCTCACTAAAACCAGAGACATAACCATATGGTCGGGAACCTACAGGGTCATAGAGTATAAAAATGAAATCTTTTTTATTTTTATTTTATTTAGCAGTTTGCTGAGCAGGACAGTTCCAATGTCTGTGTGTTACCCATAAGTTTTCACACATGTTACAAGTTTTATAAAATTAATAATTAAATATAAAATGTTGCAGATAATTATATTTATTGTGTATATGTTCGTTTTATAAAAGGATGTAAAGCAAGATAATATTGATACTTGATTTTTCAATGCTGAGTTATGAAAAAGGAGTTAAAAAAAACAGTGTACAGATGTCACACACATAACGGTGGAATCGTCCAGCAAAATTTATCAAATATATTTTAAAATGTATCTGATTTTATTTTTTCTTTTTTTTTCAGAAATGTATCAATTTACTTGCAGAGAGAAGTCCTGTGTATCTGTATTGCCATATTATTGTTTGGAAAAGATAATTTGTAATGTATATACTACTTTTCTAAAATAAAATACTTTATGGCATATATAATTTGTTGAAA
Source organism: Cheiracanthium punctorium (assembly GCA_038373885.1). Classification (NCBI taxonomy): domain Eukaryota; kingdom Metazoa; phylum Arthropoda; class Arachnida; order Araneae; family Cheiracanthiidae; genus Cheiracanthium; species Cheiracanthium punctorium. The sequence goes on along the minus strand of JAWZYV010012392.1, from coordinate 11,708 downwards.
ACTTTTACTAAGAAAAAATTTATTTATTTATTATTATTATTTTAAACTTTTCGAGCATGTACCATGTTAGGAAAGTATTGTAATCATGAAAAAATTTGACTTTAGAGATCTTATGTATTTACACGTTTTGAGCTCTTCTGAATTCACTTATACTATTTTTAGGAGGATGTATCTGTGCATGTGTGTGTATGAGTGAACACGATAGCTCCTAAATGGTGCATTCGATTGAGTTCAAATTTGGTATGTATATTATAGACCATCGCCACATGAACGTTCTTGATTTTGGTGTGTATAGGACTTATAAATTTTTTACTGGGCTACAAAAAATTTATGTTATGGCCTATAGATAGAAATTCTTCAAAGTGTGCTAGTGACTGAATGATGCATTCAATTGAGTGCTAATTGGTTATGTATGTTATAGGTAACGATCACATGACCTGCATAGATTTTGGTGTGCATAGAGCTGATAATTTGTTCATGGGCAGTGATCCATCTAGGATTTTTTTCAGATGAGTAAAAATACTCCTTAACCTTTTTAGAAGAAGTATTTTCTTTTCCAAACAAGTAATTAAAACAACAAACAATTATGCTAAATTTTCAAATACATAATTAAATTGCATTTGACACATAAATAATAACTGATTATACATCTAGGTACATAAATGTCAGTTCAACAAAAACTAATACAAAAATTGGATTTTTAAAATTTAAAATCAGCAAATCATAATTATTTATCAAAATATACCTAATTTTATATGGAAAAGCAATGAGTAAAAACACGCATTCCAAAATTCTTAAGGCGTATTCTGAATTTCTAAGGTGTGAAATATACGCATCTAGAGGTATCGCAATCAATGTTCTCGGAGTTGCAAAAAAAAAAAAAAAAAAATTCTCATACATAACGGCCTACAGATGTAAATCATTTATAGTGCGCTAGCGCCTAAATGGTGCATTTTAATAAAAGTTCATAATTCACAGTCACACAACCTGTATAGATTTTGATGTGGGTAGAGCACATGTTTTGTACAGTGCTACAAAATATTCTTGTACTTTATGGCGCAAATTCTTGAAAGTGTAGTAGCATCTAAAGAGTACTCAATGAGGTATGCATATTATAGGTCACTGTTTTGCACACTGTACAGATTTTAGTATGCGGAGGGCTTGCAGTTTTTTTTTTTTTACAGGGCTACAAAAAATTATACATTGCGGCCTATATACTCAAATTATTTGAAGTACAGTAGTGTCTGAACACTACATTTGATTGAGCTGATTAAATTTATTTGAATGCTTGATAAAGATCAAGAGTTTGGAAAGTCAGTGGAGTTATTCCAGTCTTTTTCTAAGTATAAAATGAACTGCCGAAAGTCAGCTAATAATATTTTTTTCCGCCCTCTCTGAAAACTATCTCAAACAAATAAAAGGTTCTATAAAGAACCTTATATTTTGTTTAAGATTCATAGAGGGGGGGGGGGAATCCAATGTACAATTTTAGTATGACAAATTGCAGGGAACCAAAATCAGATTGTAATTTATTACGATTTTTTTATGACTTTATGATAGTAAAAATTACTTTTTCATATTTTCTTTTGTAAAAAAAGCAGTCATAAATTAAACCCTTATTTTAAAACTCATTAAAATTAATAAAATTCAATTTATTAATAGGAATATTGCATATTAATTCGGAAACCTTTGTGAAATAAACAGAGAGGTTACTGAATATTTTCCCCAAAATATGCTGAAACATTACGCATCTATTCACCTTTAATCTAGAAACCTTTGCAAAAAAAGTGGGAAAATATTTAAATATTTTTCCAAAATATGCAGAAACATTTATAAATACACTCATGTCCATAAATTACGGATAATCTAGTTCAGGCAAAGAAAGAGAAAGAAGCAAAACAAATTTGACTTTTTTGTAAAGTCTATTTATTAAACAAAAAGTAAAGAGCAAAAAAGATGCTATATGCTTGACATAATTAATAAAAATTGCAAGTTTTACTCCCTTGACCAAATTTAAAAAAAGAACCTATTTACAAAAAACAGTATAACATGGTTAGTAGGATGGTTAATACGGAGTATGTCTCCCGGACGATGCAATACAGGCCTGACAACGCCTAGGCATGCTGAGTATCAAATGATCAATCTGATCTTGGGGAATATTACACCACTCATCAAGCAATGCACTCCGAAGTTCCGGTAGACAGGTGGGAGGGGGTTGACGGGCTGCAATTCGTCGGCCAAGCATATCCCACACATGCTCTATTGGATTCAAGTCCGGTGAGTATGCTGGCCAATGCATACGGGTGATATCCTCCGATTGAAGGCATTCGTCTACAACGTTTGCACGGTGAGGACGGGCGTTGTCATCCATAAACACAAATTCAGCACCCATGGCGCCCCGAAACAAACGTACATGTTGTTCCAGAATGACATCCCGATATATGTGGCCTGTCATCGTTACACTCTGAACATGCAGGTCAGTTCTGGAACCAAGAATAATTCCTCCCCAAACGAGCCATCCTGCACCACCGTAACGGTGTCTTTCAATGGTGTTCTCTTGGTGGTAACGGGTACCTGGCGCTCTCCAGATGAATGTCCGGCGAGAATCAGACTCCAAACTAAACCTGGACTCGTCGGAAAACATCACACAAGACCACTGTTGCGGTGTCCACAATGCATGCTCTCTACTCCAGCTTAATCGCAGGCGACAGTGAGTTGCGGTAAGTGGAACACATCTGACAGGCCTACGAGCATATAGACCAATGTGCCCTAAGCGTTTGTACACGGTCTGCCTTGAAACTGTCGTACCGGTAGCTGAAGAGAGCTGACGAGACAGGTCTGATGCTGTACTCCGTCTGTTTCCTTTGGCAGTAACTGCCAAATAGCGGTCCTCATTCGGCGTTGTAACTCGGGGGCGACCTGTGCTGTAACGTCTACTCACATTACCATCATCTTGGAATCGTTGCCAAAGCCTGGAGATGACACTCTGGGCGATTTCAAGTTCCTCGGATACTTCCAGCTGGGTACGTCCACATTCCAGTCGTCCGATAATTCTGTCACGTAAAACATCATCCAAATTCCTCCTTTGTGCCATAACTATGCGGTTTTTGCACTGAAAGGCTTTCACAGCGCTTGTGAACAATTTTACTTCTTTGCCACCATTCTTTATATACCCCTCTCTTACACTCTCGTCATTGTGACGTACCATCCACGCCATCTGGTGGTTTCCTGTAATTTGCATATTCTTCTTCAAGATGTGTGTGATCATTCCACAGGTGAAATTTTTATTTTAGAGATCAATTTTTGTGTGATTCTGAATTATCCTTAATTTATGGACATGAGTGTACCTTGCCTGCCTAGTGCAGTAATGTTCCTGCAATTTAAACTACAAGAGCTACCACATATTTTAAGGCAACACTTCCGATTCTTTTTTTTTTTTTTTTTTTTTTTTTTTTTTAAATAGTGTAGCTGATAATTTTAGTTAACTAATTTTGTGACTTTTAAGTCTAAATGGTTTAGATTTTTCTGAGAATACCATAGCATTCAAACACTACAATAGCATTCAAAATCAGATTATTTTTTAATGCACCATTTAATGCTCTATTTGTTTTATATTTATGCATTTTCATTTATTTTCAAGAGTTTGTCTAGAAGTGACTTTCATTTAATGGTTCAATTTAACAACTTATGGCAACAATGCATTCTTGTAACTGTAGTGTTTAAAATAGAATCTGAAATGAGTTATTTTTAATTTAAGTGAACAATAGTAAAAGTATTGAGTGTAGTTTTCATTAATACAGCAAAACTTGGATAACTCGAACACGATCAATTCAAAATTTCAACTTTGAATTATTCAAGTTTGACTATATAAATAAGAATTATTATTATTATTATTATTATTTTGCAAGAAGATCGCTTTTGACTTTTCTAAAATGTGTAGATCAAAAATTAACCCTAGCAGAGAAAATGCTCTCTGATGTTGGATAATTCCTCATTTGTTTTTCACTATTATGATACCTATGCTTAAATTTTTATCCCGCAATTTAGTGCTAACTATTTATAAAGCAATTATTTAGTTGCCAGATTCTAACCAAAGAAAAAAAAACAGTAAATAAATAAAATAGGTGTGAACTAAAGGAAAATAAAAGGTGAAATTTTCAGCATTTGTTTTCTCCCCCCATATTTTTCACTTGATCTGCTGCTGAGTTCAACAATGTTTCATTATACTGGAAATCAAATACTTTGTGTATTTCTAAAATGATAGGAAAAGTGTAAAATGGCCTCATTTTCTTTCCCCTTTTTATCTAAGGAGACAGACTGCAGGTTGTCAAGCTCTGCTATAGATAATTTTTTGCTTTAGAGACCTAATAGCATGATTATAAATGATATGTAAAAATTTTCATTACAAGTACACTCATCCTCCTATCTTTTCATGGGAAAAAAATACTTATTTCTCTTGTTGAAGTAAGTGGGGCACATGATGCGGGTGCTGTGCTAAAGGGAGTGCCAAGATCAGTTATCGCTCCTTGGGAGGGGCACCCTAGTTAAGGTTTGCCCCAGGTGTCGTAAACAGTAGTTGCGGCTCCGGTAAGTACTCGTGTTCTTGAAATTGCTCTCAATTATTACTCGCACAGAATGTTTAATTCAGACCTTTAATTTTTTAATTTACTGTTGAACTGAAGAGTTATTTGTGTCTATTAAGATTATTTTAAAGTATGAGTATACTTATATCTCTAGGTACAGATTTTGAACACAAAAAGTTCAGATTCAGTGATTAAAAAAAAGAAAAATAAATTTTGCGAGTTTTCCCCTGTACTCCGCTTTAACCCGGGATTTTCTATTTTCACATGTAAACGGGCCTTTACTGCGCAATCGAGGGGAAAGATAGCCGGTTTACGATTCCGCAAATACTCCAGAGGAAAAGTCGTAGATAGATAATAGTTAAGTGAATTTGGCCGGCGTCGTAACTGCGCGCACTGAATATGTATGTTTACTTATACGATTTTATTTACAGCAATCTGGCAACGGCAAAACGAAATTGTTTTGATTTCGATCTTACATGCTGCTTCAGCGGTGATGATTAATTGTCGGCTAAAACGAAATGCCAACCAAGAAATATTACTAAACTTTCAAAGATGATTATGTGAAGGATTTTAAGTTCGTGCTAAAGTCGAAGCTCGGTGATAAGCATGCATTTTGCTCGGTGTGTGGGTGTGATTTCTCGATATCGCACTGAGGTAAAAGCGACATAGTTGTGCACACGAAGATAGCTAAGCACCTTTAAAGTGCAAAAGCTATTGATGCATCTCCTTCAATAAGATCTATTTTTACCACCGACAACGATTTAATGGGAATAAAGGCAGAATGTTTGTTTTACAACGTTTCTGGTTGAACAAGATTTCAAAATAAAATGTCGATATTGCATGGTAATTTAAAAAAAATCTTCTATTTTTTTAACTGTCTGAATTGGCAGCTATGATGTTACATTCTGGAAATATTTTTCTGCCAGTTTTTCTGTTAATTTACAGAAATAGTATTTTTAGTTATTTCTTATATTACTATTATATTTCTCCAAATGTTTAAATATTTTTAGTACTTGCGTATTATCCCGGCGGTTTGCCGAGATAAATGCTGGGCATATGAAATTATTAATGGTTTTGAATATATTGCCAATAGTTTGGCAACTCATTTGACAGAGAATAGTTTGTCAGGAATGACCTCCAGGATAATACGTCAGTACCATATTTTTATACACATATTTAAAATTTTTAATGCATTTACAAAAATATAATAGTAATAATAAAATAAGTATAATACCAGACTACTTACTGGTATTATATTTATTTCATGTATTACAAATTATATTGTTGTAAATTTATTAAATTTTTTAGTATATGTATAAAAAAAATTAAACATTTGGAGAAATATAATAGTAATATATGAAATAACTAAAAATACTATTTCTGTAAATTAACAGAAAAACTGCAGCAAAATGTTGCCAGAATGTAACATCTTTCTGTCTACAGGAAGTTCCTGTATACAGAAGAATTACTGGCAGCAAAAAGTTGCCAGAAAATTTCTGTATACAGAAATTTTCTGTCGACAGTAATAAATGTTATTCAACAGAATGATTCTGTAACCCCTACAGATAGTTTCTGTATACAGAAATCAACTGTAAAACGCCGCTTGGAAACGACTTTTATATGTATATGGAAAATTTCTGTAGGGAACAGAATTTTTTTGTCATATAACATACAGCTCCTGGCAACAGAAAATTTCTGCCTACAGAATATTTCTGGCAACTTTTTGCTGCCAGACTTTTTCTGTTGATTTACAGGAATATTTTTTGCAGTGAAAAACAAGCTGATTTATTTTTTTAATGCAATGACGTAAAAATGACTAAAGCAAATGAAATGAAATTGTGACGTGATAGGTGGTCAATCAACATAAACTACAGGCTTTGAATTTTGTACAAATTTTGATTAGATTTTGAGATTGCGAAAATTGTTTCAAACTGCATCAGTTTTTGGTCGCACATCACGTAATAACGACTACGGCGAGAGGAATGAAATTTGGTGACTTGATAGGTGATCACTCTAATTAAACTATAGCGTCGAATTTTTTTTAAACATTATGATTAGATTTTGAGATTTTGCGAAAATTTATTCAAAATGTGTAAATATTTGTTTGTCTGTCACATTTAAATCACTCAAGGGAATGAACTATAGACGTCAAAGTACGTCAAATTATTTTTTAGACTTTTAGATTTTGTGAAAATTGAGAAAATGTCTGTTACACTCATGAAAAATGGCAATAGAATAGAATGAAATTGTAAACTTTTGAATAGAATGAATTTTGAATAGAATAGAATGAAATTGTAAATGGCATGTGCCAAGATGCCATAATTGTTTTAAATGTTTCATATTGAGAAAATGGTCATTTTGAGAAAATCGTGTAAATGCTTGTTCTTGCATCAATCAAAAATGGCTTTTAGAGAATAGAATGAAATGTAGCAATGATCAATAATGATCAATAACAACTAAAACAATATATGCCGTTTTTCGTGTAAGAAAAAAATTAAATTGTATAAAAGCTGCTTTTAAAAAAAAATGAATCACTTTAAGAAGTCTGAAGTTAATATATTAGCTATCTATTTAATATTTTTTCAAATTTCATCGAGTTTTTAAAAATTTTATTTCCTTTTTAGATTTTTTAGCACTTGTGCAAAGTTTCCTGGAAGCATAATAGTGAATCAAACAAAAATGTATTTACCGGTGAGAAATGACCTTCGCATTAAAAAGTCCTTCCACTAAAATAAAACGTTACTTGTGAAAATAAAATGTTTTTTCTATTGACAATTTCACTACCAACAAACACACACAGGTTCTCTGAACGTCTATTAACGTTCAGAAAACCTGTGTGTGTTTGTTGGGTAAGTATTTGTTACTAGCTAACCTGTAATCTTTTAACTATACGCAAAAGTTTTTTATTTCTATACATTTGCCAATATGCTATTTCCATTCCCTGTACTCCATTCCAAAAGACGAAAATTCAGGCTTTTTGGAAATCTGCATTGCATAATAATCTGAAAGGATTATTATGCAATGCAGATTTTCATAATAATCTTTTCAGATTATTATGCAATGCATCAATCTGCATTACATAATAATCTGAAAAGATTATGTAATGCAGATTGATGCCATGTAATGCAGATTGATGACGTGTACTTCAGCGAGTTATTTGATGTAATTTAATTTTAAATTAATTTCCAAACAGAAATATGTTTCAAATTGAAATCGGTTGATAATGAACTCATCTTAATTTCAGCATTAAGCCTGCTACTGAGAATCAAAATTTTCTTTGAAGTTTAAAATCTCAATTTTGATATTTAGAGCCCCTGGAGATAAGAAAATGTAGCATAAAATTGAAGATAAGCGTCTAAATTGATACTAGATAGCACCATTTGATAAAAGTTCTGAAATAAAACCTTTTGTAAATGAATTATCTCATATAGTTAATGGTGCATCTAACCTAGTCTTTTTCCGACTTTATTCTGAATATTTTTTTTCAGGTTACGTTGCGGTTGCATGAATCAAAGCCTTACTACCTTTTTGCGACATCCTATATATTCAAAAAAATATCTAAAAATAACCTTAGGAATATAGCCATTTATTGCATTTCCTAGAAATTTCATGCAATTATCATGAGCTTGACTGGAACATTAGTAAATAACATAAGTGGCAATTACTGGTGAATCCATTTTTTTAACCCAATAATAAACAAATAAACAAATGTATTTACTTAGAAAAACTGCACATACTCATTTTATGTACAATTATGTCATACAATTCCTTTTATATGGGCCTCAACATGGCACAGTGGTTATGTCACTGAAAATGGTCGACGGCCGAAGGTGTAAAGGTCCCGGGTTCGGGTCCCATTGCGCGGCTGTCGATCTAACGGTCTGGAATTTCGGTAGGTTTTCTTCAGATGTAACGCGAATACGCGTTAGAACCCCTTAGAAAATCCTCCTACCAAGGCACCCCCATCCTTGGAAGACTGCCCAAGCGCAGCGTTGCCACAATCAAACTAACAAACAAACATGCGTTTATATGGATTTCTAAAAAGAAATATACTTCAAATAGAAGCAGGCTGATAATGAACTAATTAGTTTCAGGATTAAGCCAGCTACTGAGAATCAGACTTTAATTAAAGAAAAATTAGCATAAAATTGAAGACAAAAGTCTAAATTCGTACAAAATAGACCCTTTGATAACGGGAATAGGCGCTAGATACCCAGGAAAGTCCTCTCCCAAGGCATGTGCCCCCCCCCCTTGTGTTTGTCCTTTCTTTGGCGTGGATTTATAAGCGGTTCCTCATGAACAAGGACACAAATCCGAATACATGTTCCAACAACAACATAAATAGCACCCTTTGATAACAGTTTTTAATTAAAGCTTATTATAATAAATTATCTGCCAAATGTCAATTACTGGTGCATCTACCCAATAGAAGTTAATCTAATAAGGATTTTTGATACAACCGTTTTCTAATAAAGATCTTTTGGCATGATCATTTTCTTTTATATAGGATTTTTTTTTTCAATGTATTTAACAGGTTTATCTTAGGGAAAAAAATAAACATAATAATTAAACTAGGAAAATCTTTAGTACTTAATAAAAATAAATAAAATTGAGTTTTCATGTATAGAAACTAGATATTATAAGTGGAACCAAAAAAGTTACCCAATGACAGAATTTTTAAGAGAAAAATAAATAAAGACATTTTGGGAGATAAATAAACCAGAGTAAAAACGCTTTTGAGCCATGTAAGAAACAAAGAAAAAATAATAAAACCACTACTTTTTATTCTAACTGGTTGATGGATTTTGTGGTTATGGAAAATCTATACGAGATACATCTGCCTGAAGAGGATTGCCTTGGATGGAAGACGTTTTAAAGGGTTCTAACGCGAATTCGCGTTATATCTGGGGAGAAAACCGTCCAAAACTCTTGATCGGCACTCGTGGTAGGCCAGAACCCTGGACCTTCACATTTCAACTATCTACCATATTTATTCACAAATAGCAATTGCAAACAATTCAATTTATTTATAAAAATTGTTCTCTTAGCGTGTAAAGATTTGGAGGCATAATAATGCTCGGGGAAAAAAAAAAAAAAAAAACCTGACATATTGGCAAAAAGAAAAACCGAAGTAATTATTGAATTATAATATTAAACAAACCCACTGAAAAAAAAAGGTCAGATAAAACTATAAGCATAATTAACATTCAGAGGTATTGCTATAAATATATATTTTTTTCTCTTAAGACATCGATAAAAAGAGAAAATTCATGACACGAAGATTAAACATATATGTATATGTGCCATGCAAATGCTCAGAGCGATTCTAATGCAAATAGGACTTTATGAACTTATGCTCGCTTTATCTACTAACCATAATTAATCACTGTCCTGGTACAAATTTAATTACCGGAGCTGAGCGTGCAAATGGGAAGCGCAGGTGTCAATGGCATTAACTGTGCAGACAAGCTTTATTTGAGATTTTAATGCTTCCTAGGTAGATGGGAATGCGGCTGGACAGCTGTAAAAATAGTTCTAGTTCGAAATACGCCTCTTCTAATAAGCAATTATAGTGCGGGGCAAAAACAAACACAGATGATAAATTAAACATTTTGATAGAGTAACGTGAATTGCGTTTTCTTTATTCAAGCAATTGTTCTGGGCAGTAAAGACTCAGTAAAATATCATCCATATAGTACTGTGACTTCGCAACATGCATACATACTGGTCACACTGTGACTACGTGACTTCGCAGAGAGATTGGGGCGACTTAGGACAGTTTTTGTGAGGTCACAATGTGACCACCGTGAAAGTCTCTGCAACGTGCTTGACATACATTGGCGTCACATTGTGACTAATTATCAATCACACTAGAGCTCCTTGGATCCAGGCTGAATCATACATAACAATGTTTGTTTCCTATTGTGTATCAATGCGCGAGAGCCACTGCATTTGTATTTGTGTTCCATGGCGTGCGATATTCTGAAACTAAAATATAATGAGAAAATGAGCGTTGTGCTGCACCAAATTGTTCCAATCATTCGTGAAAAGGTTCCAGGATATTTCAGTTTCCACTGCTGTAAAAAAGAAATAAAAAATATTGCTATTAAACCTACTTACAATTGTTTGTTACATATCCGAAAATATTTACATGTGTTATATTTTGTTTCATGTTAAAAAATAAATTAGTAATTATACTTACAAAATTTTGTTAACTACACTGATCGCGCACTTCATGCTAACGTAAAATGACATTATAATTGGATTTCGAGTTCAGTACTTTAACCATTAAAAAATCAACAGACCGAAACTGTAAAGATTTTACTCTTTTTCCCTTCCTTTTCAATGAAAATATATATATATATATATATATATATATATATATATATATATATATTATATATATATATATATAGTTGTGCTATTTTATTAAATTAGAACACCGTTTGAAAACTCATATTTTTCAAAAGAAGATTAATTAATGGAAATTTATAGAAGATAATTGCATTTAGTTTTTCACTGAAATTAAATAATTGGGTCATTAATCGCCCTAAAACAAGAAATAAGTTAACCGGAAGAGTGTCATTAATTTTTTTCCCCAATTACTAATTTATTGCGCAGACAATTTTTTATGCTTCAAAGAAAAAGAGAGAAAAAACAGTTCTGTAGGTAAAAAAAAGTATTCATGCAAACAATTTTTCATGGAATTTGTTTTTATGATGTATAAAACAGACTGAAAAAATATGCTAACCAGAAATCGCCTTGAGAAAAAATGGATTAGGATTTGATCTCCAAGTATTCTTAATAGTGGGTAATGGCATTAGAGTGAGAAATCTTACTTCACTGCTTTCTGATTATTATGTAACTCTAATAAATACGCTAAATCAAAAGAAAAAAGATATTGTGTTACAAAAATAGAGCCTTAGCTAATAAGAAGTTGCATATAACCTTAATGAGTTTAGACTAAAGATATTTAATTACTGTGCACTGCAAAACTGAATAGTTATGATTATTCAATTAACATCATACTCATTAGTAATCTAATATCACACGTTTGGATTATTTTTTTTCAAATAAATCAACTGTCATAAAAACATAGCCCTACCAGTGGCCGAGGGCATAACG